>NEWO01000052.1:1224901-1236305 GCA_003013225.1 Phalaenopsis aphrodite
ATATATATATATATATATATATATATATATATATATATATATATATATATATATATATATATATATATATATATATATATATATATATGAAGATGCTGGCCACTGGGGAGGAAGCTCTTCTAGGGTTTGTGGCAGGTTGAAGGAGTGTGGCTACTGCTGCAAGTTGGTGGTGGTAGAGTTCTTTACTGTTTCTATTTTTTCTTCCTTGACACTGTTTCAATGAGGGCTGTTGCTTCTTTCCCTGCTAACTTTAGTGGCACTGTTCCATTGGTTTCTTCTTCTTTTGTCCCACTATTTTTGGTGGAATTCTCTTTTCCCCTGATTTTTTCAGGTTTCATTCCTTGATGAACTCCCTTTGGGGAGGAAAGCTCCACTGGTCTCTTTTTTTGTTGTCTCCTTGGGTATCAGAAGTGGCTTGCTTCTTTGGGGAGAAAACTCTCTTAGGTTCCTTTGTTTACTTCTGGATAGCTCTTACTATCTAGTTAAACCATAACCTACTTGTTTTGGAATGGTGATGGCCTCTTCCATTGATATTTCGACTGATTCCCAATGGACAAAAGCAGCTTATGCTCGAGTGGTTGGAAAATCCACTGACTCATTACAAGATTATGACCTTCTAGTATTCCCACGGGAATTCTATGAAACTACTGCTAGAAAAGGAAGTAGTCCTTGTATTCACCCTCTTGGATCTAAAGAGGGTGAAACAACTGTTTACTTCACTACCAAGGAAATTGATGCTTTAAGAGAAGAGGTTAAGTTCACTCTTGTTGGAAAATTTCAGCTAGGATATCCTAAAATGGAACTAGTTATAGGTTTTTTTGAATCTCTTTAGTTTATAGGCAATTGGAAAATTGGTCTTTTGGATGGGAGGCACATTCTAATCCAATTAACAGCTGAGGAAGATTATGCAAGATTGTTTGCCAAACATACTGTTAACATTGCTGGAGCAGTTATGAAGATCATCAAATGGACTCCAGGTTTTGACCCTAGTAAAAAACCTCCTGTAGTCCCCATCTGGTTTAAGCTACCTGGTTTACCACTACCCTATTTAAGCTCAATGCTCGATTTAACATTGGTAGAGCACTGGGAACACCTCTGAGTGTGGATGCTCCCACTTATAATAAGGCTAGACCTGGCCTTGCTAGAATTCAAGTTGAAAGAGATATCTGGATTGGTTCTGATGCTGAAGGGTTATGGCAGTACATAATAGATGAAAAAAAGCCTTACTATTGTCCACTTTGCAAGATGTTTGGGCATACTGTAGATAAATGTTACATATTACATCCCCCAAACAGGAAGATGGCAGGAAGAAACCACATAGCTACTGAAAAAATTGTGGATAATGCTGCAAGGGGCATTGTTGAAGAAATTATGTTATAAAAGAGACAAGAAACAAATCCAAGGCTAGAAGAATCACCTCCAAGGACTAATGAAGATCCACCAGATGCTGATCCTCTTGGAGAGCTATCTGAACCCAACAGCCGAGTTGATATCCCACAGTACAGATCAATCAGGAAGGAAAATACTGAAATCACAATTGTCACACCCACATCCCCCTTGCATGCTGAGAAGGGGAAGCAAATCATCACAGAGATACCTGGAAAAGCTCCAAAGGAACCAAGCATTAATGAAATGAAACAAACCATTAAGGAGGATTGGCAAATTAAAATAGCAAGGAAAAGGAGAAAACTAGGGACATAAGTGGAAAAATTACAAGCAGGAGCACAATCTATGAAGGCTGATAGAACTAGGAATGGGTCTCCACTCCTTAGAGGAAGAACCAGATCTAGATGCCAGCCTTCCCCACATCCTCCACTCCATGATTAATCTACTTTACTGGAATATAAGGGGGATGGCTAACCCTTTGTCCCTTAAAAGAGTTTTATACATGAACTTTAAATACAAACTGTGGCGCATTGTTATTCTTGAACCCATGGTTCACAAGTACCCTCAAAATCTGATTAAAAAATTTGCTGACTTCACCCATTTTGGGAATACTAATATTAAAATTTGGATTTTTTGTAGAAGAGAAACAAACTTTGATATTCTAATTGATCATCCACAATTTGTCCACCTCTCATTCAATATGAATGGACATATAGGTGAAGCTACCTTTACGTATGCTGGATGTACAAAGCATGCTAAGAAATAGCTGTGGAATAGGTTGATTCACATCAGCCAACAGGTGAAATCCCCATGGTTGGTGGGGGGTGATTTCAATTGTATCACTTCTACCACTAAAAAATCTGGAGGTAGAACCCCAAACCATGCCAAGATAAATACGTTCAGAGATAATATCCACAGAGCTGGTCTCTTTGATCTGGGTTTCAAGGGGCCTCATTTCACTTGGAAAAGGGGATCTATTTGGGAGAGGCTTGATAGAATGTTGGTTAATGATGCATGGTTTAATCACTTCCTCCTCACTTTTGTTACTCATCTTCGTCTTGCTGGCTCAGATCATAGACCAATACTTATAAGCATTACTTTAACTAATAACTATAACTCCCCCCTCCCCACCCCGTTTAGATATCTCAACATGTGGACTGCACATCCTTCATATAGTAATTACATTGCTGACCTATGGAAAGGGGTTTCTCACCCTGACCCCTTAGTCAAGCTAAGCTTACTACAAATCAAGATTGTTAAAGCCCTCAGAGTTTGGAGCTGGAACACTTTTGGAAATGTTCATGCCACAGTCCAGAAGGCTGAAGATGAAGTCAAAGCTTTAGAGAAAGGGGGACAGCTTGGTATTGAGGAGGAGAAAAAGCTGCTGATTGCTCAGAACAACCTTCTCAGTGTCATTGATTACCAAGAAAAATTTCTTAAACAAAAGGTAGCCATGAATATTTTCACTGATGGGGATAGAAACATTAGATTCTTTCATGTTTATATCAAATATAAGAGAAAATGAAACACCATCCATTATATCCAAAATGCCAATGGTCAGTGGTTACATAACAACAATGATATAGCAAATGATGCTATATGTTATTACAAAGATTTACTCAACCAGGAACATAACTTCATACCCCCCATTGAGAAGGCATACTTCATGGCGGAACTGAACTATACTGCTGGTCTCAAGCTTACTGACATCCCCAATGAAAAGGAAATATGGAATGCAATCAGTTCCATAGATAGCAATAAATCTGTTGGCCCTGATGGCTTTACTGCTGAATTCTACAAGAAGTCCTGGGAAATTATTAAGACTGATGTTATTGTTGTTGTTACAAGCTTCTTTCAAGGCAATAATCTTTCAAAGTACTTTTGCTCCTCCACCACTGTATTGATCCCTAAATCTGAAATACAACAAAATTAGAATCATTTCAGACTTATTTGCTAGACCACTGTCATTAGCAAAACCATCAGTAAAATCGTTGTGAACAATCTACAACCTTACTTGGACTCTATAATTAAACCCAATCAAACTGCATTTGTGAAAGGAAGGTCCATCATTGACAATACTCTTCTGGCCCAAGAACCTCTACAGGATTTGAATAAAGCTTGTAGAGGGGGTAATATGGTATATAATCTAGACTTAAGGAAAGCAGTTGATACCATAAGCTGGGATTTCATTTTGGAGGTTCTAAGTGTTAGAGGCTTTAACACTAGTTTCTGTCACCTAATCAGGAGATGGCTGCACAACAATGAACATTCCATCCTGATAAATGGGCAAGGGAGGGGTTCTATCACTGCTACTAGAGGTTTAAAACAAGGGGATCCACTATCACCCACCATTTTTATACTTGCCATTGATTATTTATCCAGAATGCTTGATGAAGCCTTGCTGAATCATAGTCAAAACAAATACCACCATAGATCCAACATTACTATTACTCATTTACTATACGCTGATGACATAATGGTATTCTCTAGAGTCAGCAAAAATGCTATCAGAAAAGTTTTCCAAATATTACAAAAATTCCAAGCTCTTTGAGGAATGACATTCAATCTAGCAAAGTGTCAGATGGTCTTCTATAAAGATGTATCCTCCACTCACGAACATTGGGCATCTGATCATACTGGTTTCACAACTACTCAACTCCCAATTAAGTACCTTAGGGTGCTTCTTATCACTGGCAGAACCAAACAAACTCAATTTGAGGAGGTACTGAATAAAATTTCTAGCCTTCTCAATGGGTGGACACAGACCTTCTTGTCAAATGGGGGAAGAATTACTTTGTTAAAGAGCATAATCACTACCTTCCCAGCTTATATACTACAGATGACTACTATACAAAAAAGCACTCAAATACAACTGGAGAGAATGTTTAATAAATTTCTATGGTCTGGTCAAAGACAGCAAATGCATTGAGCTTCATGGAGGAAAGTAGCTAAACCTCAAATTGCTGGGTGAATTGGCTTTAAGGATCTTGATCAACTCCTTCAAGTCAATTTCTGTAAACTCTAGATTAAGTTTAGGACCCAAAATTCACTATGGGCAAAATTCATGTGGGGTAACTATTGCAAAGATCAGCACCCCACACTGGTCCTAAGGAAAATTGGTGATTCTAGAATTTGGGTGAAAATGCTAAAAATTAGACAAATTACTGAAACCAACTACAGTTGGGAGTTGGGTAATGGGGAAATCAAGTTTTGGCTTGATAATTGTTGTCCCAAAGACTGGGTCTCCCCCATTACCAATATCTACAATAGTGAATTGAAAGTGGCTGATTGCTGGGAAGGTAATAACTGGTCCCTGGGTAAGTTAGCAAATCTTCTGCAACCTCACTCTATTACCAAAGTGGCTAGTATAAAATTTAACAGAAGCATTGCTGATAAAATCTTATGGCAGACTACTTCCCACCAAAGCCTCACCAAATCCATATATTCCAAAATTTTCAGTTGGGAGTAAACACCCTAGGGTGATCGTTTATGGAATAAATTCTTATCCCCTTCTATGTCCTTTTGCTGTTGGAGAATATTCCATACAATGATCTCTACTGATGACATTCTAAAGTTGAAGAGATTGAGGGGTCTCTCTAAATGCTGGTTATGTAAGAAGGAAGAGGAAACTCTGAATCATTTATTTTTGAATGTGACTTTGCTTAACAGGTATGAAAACAATTCCTAAATCAGTTGACAATTGATGAGAAAGAGCTCACTTGGGATAGGCTGGTCAATTGTTGGTTGCAGTGGAAAATAAGAAAATATGCTGCTATCCCTTAGAACATTGCTTGGTTCATCTGGATGGAAAGAAACAAGGTCAAATTTGAAGAAGAAAATCCAAATGTGGGGATAACTGCTAGAAATTGTGTAACTTAATTGCATAAGATGATTAATTGGAAAGGATTTCCTAACATTTCTATTTCCTGTACACCCATTAAGTCTGATCTTATTAAAGTCATTAGAGTCTACTAGAAAACCCCAAATCATCCTATTGTGAAGATTAACACTGATGGAAGCTTTACTAAAAATGGAGCTGGTGTGGGAGGTATCTACAAAAATCATTTGGGTAAGTGCCTGCTATACTTTTATACCCCAGTCCTAGGCAATGATGCCACTGAGACTGAACTCATTGCTGTGTACTGGGCAATTAACCTTCCCACTAAGGCTAATTGGAATAGAATTTGGTTGGAAGTGGATTCTGCTGTGATTATTCCCCTTTTAAATCAGGAGGAGGAGACTCCTTGGCACTACTCATACAGGATAAGTAAAATCAGAGATCTCACTAGCAAGATACAAATTCAGTTCACTTTCATCTATAGGGAAGGAAACCAGCCTACAAACTGGTAGGCACAACTTGGATCTTACTCTAATGAGACTGAGGTTGCTGTCAACCCTCCAACTGCTCTCCTTTATCTGCTGCAAGGAGATATTATAAATGTCGCTCACATCAGAATGGCCTACAAAGACAAATGATTAATGTGGGGGTAGATGCAATCTTACACTTATTTCCTTCTGTTGAGTCATTGTAGTTTTTCTTTTTTGGGGGGTGACACCTAGCTTTTTTGGGGAATTTTCTGGGTTCCTGTATTGAACCAAATAGAGAAGTCCCCAGCTCCCTCTCTGATTTCTGTACTAGTTTTTTTAACTTCAACATGTGGGGAGTCATAAGCAACTCCTTCACCAAATATAAAAACAAAGCTGAGGATTACTTTATATGGGATCTTAGAGAGGGGAATTTAAATTTTTGGCTTGATAACTAGATGGGGGATGGGAAGCTTGCTGACAAGATTACTGTTCCTTATCCAACTTCTACCAAAACTTCAGATTGCTGGAATGATAATCTGTGGAATCTTACTACTTTAAACAACATTTTGGATAACTCTACCATTCACAAGATTCAGAGCATCCTTGTTGATACTTCTAAGAAAGATAAACTTATTCCCAAGCAAGGGGTTTCCCAGTTTACTATTGCTTATATTTATTCCCAACAATCTCAAGGAGAGAGCTTTCTCCGGGGGAAATCTATTTGGAATACTTTCCTCTCTCCATCTATGGCTTTATGCTGTTGAAGAATCTTCTCTAAATGCCTCCCAACTGATGATATTTTGAAATCGAAGGGATTGAGAGGCCCTTCTTGCTGTTTTCTATTGAAAGGGCATGAGGAAACAACTAATCACATTTTTTTCCAATGTCAGTTTGTCCAACATATATGGTCAACTGTCCTAAGTAATTTGAAAGTGCAAACCATCAATCTCATCTAGCAGAAATTCATCTATTGCTGAAAAGAATGGCTTCATTTAAAAATTTTGGTGATTTTATGTGTGGTAGCTTGGTTCTCTTGGATGGCTAGAAATAAGGCTAAATTTTAGTAACATTTACCTCATCCCTCTAAGGTGGCTGCTAACTATTTAACCTTTCTGAAAACAATCACTCATTGGAAGGCTTTTCCTGATCTTCTTAAGACCAACTCTTTGGCTGATCAACCTATTTTGGAGCACCCCCCTTGTTTTTTTGCTTAAACCTCCTCTAGATTGGCTGAAAGCTAATACAAATGGCAGTTTATATAGGTCCACTACTGGCATTGGAGGTGTATTCAAGAATTTAAATGGTACTTATCTCCTTCATTTCATATCTCCTATTTTTGTTGTTGATGCTCTGGAAGAGGAGGCTTTGGCTATCTTTTGGGCCATCTATATTGCTTATAAGGCCAAATTTCACAATCTTATTGTAGAGACTAATTCTAAGGTCATGATTAGCATTCTCTTTAATACCATAACCTGCCCCTGGCACTTTCTGAAATTGAAGAAGAGAATTTCCTTTTACTCTCAGGGTATCAATCTGAAATTTTTTTTTATTCATAGAGAAGGAAACAAACCTGCTCATTGTCTTGCTCAGGTTGGTGCTGAGGCAGATAGACCCAACTTATCCAAGGAGGTTCCCCCACCACTTCATTTACTTCATAAGGGTGATCTTTCTAATCTGCTTTTCTGCAGATTGTTGTAACTTTGTCTTTTTTTCTTTTCGTGTTTCATATTTATATACTGTTATATATATATATATATATAAAGCTCCTAACCTTAATAAGATGCATACATTCACTGATAATATCCACAGGGCTGGATTATTTGATTTGGGCTATAAAGGTCCTACTTTTACTTGGAAGAGGGGTAAAATCTGGGAAAGACTTGATAGGTGCCTAGTCAGTGATAAATAGTACAGTCATTTCCTTCTCACTTTTGTTACCCATCTAAGCCTTGGTGGATCTGACCACAGACCCATCCTTATCAGCATCACTTCTTCAAAAAATACATCTTCCCCCTCCCCATTTATATATCTGAATATGTGGTCTTCTCATCCCTTGTACAATCCTTTCATTGCCAACATATTTACTGGGATTACACATACTGACCTTATTATCAAACTCAGTTTATTGCAGATCAAAACTACTAAAGCTTTGAGGAGTTGGAGCTGGGGGACTTTTGGGAATGTCCACATAAATATGCAGGAGTTGGAGAAGGAAGTTCAAAGACTATAGAAACTTGAGCAGGAGGGACTAGCTGAGGAAAAAGAACTGCTAACTGCCCAAAATAAACTACTTACTGCTATAGATTACCAAGATCAATATCTAAAGCAAAAAGCTGCTTGAACATCTTCAAGGAGGGGGACAGGAATACCAAATTCTACCATGCTTACATTAAGTATAAAAGGAAATGTAATACCATAAATGCTATTGAGACTGTAGAGGGGAATTGGCTTCATGAAAATGAGGAAATAACTAATGATGTTGTTAACTATTTCAAAAATTTGTTGACTCAAGAGAATAATCTCAGAAGCCTCGTTGATCCAGAATATTTCAATGCTAAGAAGGATTACACTGCCAATTTAAAACTTGCTGATATTTCTGATGAAGGGGAGAATTGGAAGGCTATTAACTCTATTGATAGTAGTAAAGCAGCTGGTCCTAATGGTTTCACTGTTGAGTTTTACAAGAAATCTTGGGACATTATTAAACCTGAAGTGATTGATGCAGTAGCCAGTTTCTTCCAAGGAAACAATCTCCCACAGTATTTTAGTGCTTCTACCTTTGTGCTGATCCCCAAATATGAGATACAAACCACATGGAATCACTTTAAACCTATTTATTTAACCATTGTAATCAGCAAAGTGATCAGAAAAATCATTATTAATAGACTCCAACATCATCTTGAACATACTATAAAACCCAACCAGACAGCTTTTGTGAAGGGGAGATCAATTATTGATAACACACTCTTGGCACAGGAACTTCTGAATGATCTGAACAAGACCTGCAGAGGTGGTATTCTGATTTACAAATTGGATTTAAAGAAGTCTTATGATACCATCAGCTAGGAATTCATTTTGTATGTTCTTGTTTCTAGAGGATTTCACTCTGACTTCTACCAGCTGATACATAGATGGCTTTACAACAATGATCATTCTATTCTCATAAATGGAAAAGGCTGGGGTTCTTTCACTGCATCCATAGGTCTGAAGCAAGGGGACCACTTATCCCCCACTATGTTTATTATTGCAATGGATCATCTGTTTAGAATGCTTGATGACTCTCTTCTCAGCCAAAACTATACCATCTATCATCATAGATCCAACATTACTATCACTCACCTGATCTATGCTGATGATATCATGATTTTCTCTAGAGCTCATAAAAATGCTGTAAGGAAAGTGTATCAGACTCTTCAAAGGTTCTAAACTCACTCTGGTATGTGTTTTAGCTCTGAGAAATGCCTGTTGATCTTTAATAACCATGCTAATCATGGCTGCAAATAGTGGGCTTCTAGCTATACTAGCTTCTCTAACTCTCAGCTTCCTGTCAAATATTTGGGGACCATACTAATTACTGGAAGAACCAGGCAAATCTAATTTGAAGAAGTCATTAATAAGATCACTACCTACCTCAATGGGTGGACTCATTCCTTCCTTTCTAATGGGGGAAGAATCACTCTACTTAAAAACATTCCAACTACTTTTCCCTCTTATATCCTACAGATGACCAACATCAAGAAAAGCACCCAGATACAACTTGAAAGGGCCTTTAACAGATTTATATGGTCTGGACAGAGGCAACAAATGCATTGGGCTTCATGACAAAAAGTAGCCAAACCTCAACTGGCTGAGGGAATTGGGTTCAAGGGTATTGATCAGCTCTTCCAAATAAACTTATGCAAGCTTTGGATTAAGTTCAGAGCTCAGACATCTCTGTGGGCTTTATTCATGAAAGGAAAGTATTGTAAAAATCCACACCCCACTCTTGCTGAAAGGAAGATAGGGGATTCCAAAATTTTGGGTAAAATGCTTCATATAAGACACACTGCTGAAAACTTATTCATTTGGGATCTAGGGAAATGAGACTTAAATTTATGGCTTGATAATTGGTGCCCTAATGACTGGCTATCCCCTATTTGTAACAACCCCAACCCTGATCTCAATGTGGCTGTTATTGGGAGGATGAAGACTGGTCACTACTTAAACTCTCAGAAATTCTACATGCCAACTCTATAGAAAAAATTGTCAGCATCAACATCAATAGAAGTAAACCAGATAAAATTGTCTCGCAGTCCTTTTTAAATCAAAGCTTTACTAAAGCCATATACTCTAAAATATTCCATTGGGAACATCTATCCTGTAGTAAAATCATTTGGAGCAATCTTCTATCCCTCTCCATGTCATTATTCTGTTGGAGGGTCTTTAACAATCTCCTCCCTACTGATGATATCCTTAAACTAAAGGGGCTGAGATGACCTTCTATATGTAGGTTCTGTATTCAGGAGGAGGAATCATTGTCTCATCTTTTCTTTAAATGCAATTTTGTACAGGTTGTATGACATCAACTGCTAGCCCACTTGAGCATTGACAAAAACCTCTTTACCTGGGAAAATATCACCACTTGCTGGCAGACTTGGAATAAAAGGAACTATGCTCCAATACCTCTTATTATTGTATGGCTTACTTGGATGGAAAGAAACAAAGTTAAATTTGAAGAAGGTATACCAAAAACTGAGAGGATAGTCAGAAACAACATTTCATATCTTCACAAGATGATTAAGCACATAAGATTTCCCAACATCTCCAATTCTTATTCTTTGGGACAAGCAGATAAGAATTATGTTCATAGGTTTTTTTGGAAATCTCCTGGTCACCAAACAGTAAAGGTGAATACTGATGGAAATTTCAAAAAGACAGGTGCAGGTGTTGGGGGTGTCTACATAAATTACCTTGGACAATGTTAATTATACTTCCACATCCCCATTGAGGATGCTGATGCTATTGAAAATGAATTAGTGGCTGTCTATTGGGCTTTGAAAATTGCCAACATAGCTAGCTGGAACAACTTATGGGAAGAAGTTGATTCTACTGCTGTAATTAAGATATTGAGGGATGAGGAACTTACACCCTGGCACCTTACTTATTGGATAAAAAAGATTAGAGAAATTTCCTCACAGATAAAAGTACAATATACTTTCATCTTTAGAGAGGGCAACCAGCCAGCCAATTGGCTTGCCAGCCAAGGGTACAATTTTAATGAGCTATCTGTTGCTGTCTCCCCTCCCCATACCCTTCAATTCTTACTGCAGGGTGACAGGATAAAGGTCCCATTTTTCAGAACTGCTAACCAAGATCTAAAGTGATTGCTTACTGCCTGATTTGAATTTCCTTTCCCCCATTCTATCTTCAGTTTTGTACTCCTTGCTAGATGGGGTCTACGTTATTGGCAATCTTACGTTGTTAATCTAGATTTATGCATCTCCTTTCTTTAATATATATATATGAGCCTTTTTTGCCTTTTCTTCTGTTTTTGTAGGGGATTCTCCTCCCCACCTCTCCTTTTGTATTCCATTGTACCCCTTTTTTGCTTTGGTAACATGTAAGGAGCCATGAGATTGCTCTTTTTCTCAAAAAAATAAAATAAATATAAATATATATATATATATATATATATATATATATATATATATATATATATATATATATATAT
>NEWO01000052.1:1236543-1319426 GCA_003013225.1 Phalaenopsis aphrodite
GAGACTAGGCTCCTATTTCATTAATAAAAAGGTACAAAGAGGAAGGCAATAAGGAACTTCCCAAAATTTAAAGTGGCAAAACTCTAAGGAAAGGTAGATCAACAAGATCTCCCTTCAACAATAACTCTAAATGGGGGGTGCTACAAGTATCAATGATGGGGTTCTAAGTATGGAGGCCAGCCTTAGCAAGCCAATCGACAGGTCTGTTACCCTCCCTAAAAGTATGAGATAGGGACATCTTTATCTTCAAGCTCAAGATTTGAATACCAGTAATCCACTGAATTAGATACCAAGGGGCAGAAATCCTTCCTTCAAGGATGTTAAGTAAGATCATGGTGTCAGTTCTGCGTGCGGGCGCGCGCGCGCGCCATTAAGAGATTTCAACTGCACTTTGTGGCCAAGAAAACAACCCAAAAAATAGCTTGGGCTTCAGCTTCCAGAGGGTCATCAGCTTTGGCAGGAGACTGGAAATATAGTAGGCATTCACCTCTTATATTTCTGAAAACTCCTCCAAAACCAGCATTAGGAGAAATGAAGCTACCATCAGTATTGACTTTGACCCACCCCATAAAAGGACACTTCCAGTGAACAAGGATAGTTTCAAATTTCCTTGAACCAAAGGGGGAGGAAGTGCATAGTATGTCAGGAAGTTTCCTATGACAGTGCAGTTTCTGTAAGTAGCACTAACAGTGCGTGGTAATGTCATTGGCATCCCAATGGACCTCATCAATTTTTTGCTTATTTCTTGCCATCCAAACAAACCAAGCCATGATACAAGGGATGGGAGGGAGCTTTTGGTCCTGCCAATCTTTCCAACTTAAATAAAACACCTCCCAAGGCAGCTGGATGGTATTTAGTTTTAGTTTAGGTAACAAAGTTTTCCACACCTGCTGAACTTGATAGCATTTAAAGAGTAAATGGGGGAGGGATTCCTCCTCACATTTACTTAAGCAGCATCTTGAAGGGCCCCTCAAACCTTTTAATTTTAAAATATCATCAGTAGGGATGAAACCATAGAAGAGCTTCCAAGAGAAAAAGGCCATAGAAGGAGAAAGAAACTTGTTCCACACACATTTGGTCTAAGAGTTCTCCTATTGAGGAAAGCAGAAATTAGCAATGGAAGCAAAAAATGTCTGGGAAACTTTCTTCTTCACAATAAGTTTGTCCTTTCTACATCTATCAAAGGGTTTATTCATAATAGTGTTAATTAATCTGTTATCAAGGATATTTTGAAGAGCTTGCTGGTTCCATCCATTAGTAGACCAAAGATCAGCCACCTGTGTTGTGGAGTTGAATTGAGGGTCAATTGGAGGAGGGATTAAGCATTCTCCAGTACAATTATCAAGCCACACATTGAGTCTGCCTTCCCCAATCTCCCAAATGAAGAGTTATTCAGCCTTTATTCTCATCTTCAACATATTCTTCCAAGTTCTAGAATTCCCCAATCTGTTGGTCACTAGAGTAGGATGCTGATCTTTGCAGTATTTCCCTTTCAGAAATTTTGCCCAAATTGAAGTCTGTGCTCTAAACATCACCCAAATTTTGCAAAAATTAGTTTGGGTAATCTGCTGGAAGCTTTTGAACCCCAGACCTCCAGCTCTAGCACTGCCACATATACTTTGCCATCTCACCCAATGCACTTGCTTTCTCTGGCCTGCCCACAAAAATCTATTGAAAGTTCTTTTAAGTGAAGTTTGGATGGATTTCTTCATAACAGAAACCTGAGATAAATAGGATGGGAGAGCTGCTAAGATGCTTTTAAGGAGAGTAATTCTTCCCCCATTGGAAAGAAAGGTATTGGGCCAACTGTTGAGTTTATCTTGGACTTTAAGAAGAATATCATCAAATTTGACTTGCCTAGTCCTCCCTTTAATCAATAAGGTACCTAAGTATTTCAGAGAGCTGGAACAAAAGCCAGTGAATTCTAAAATCCAGTGTTTGATTTCAGGCTTCACCCATTTACTGAAGACAACCTGACATTTCTGTTTATGAAACCTCATCTCAGAGCAGTCTTGGAATTTCTCCAGGCATTGAAAAAAATAATTTGACTGAGGGTTTAGTTGCTTTTGCAAATACAATAACATCATCATCAAAGGCTAAATGGTTAACTGTAATGTTAGATCTGTGGCTATATAAAGAGTGAGGAGCTTTGACCTTAAGTTGATTCAGCAGCTTAGATAAGTAATCAAAAGCAAGTATGAAGATAGTGGGGGATAAGGGGTCACCTTGTTTGATTCCTCTAGTAGTAGTGAAGAAACCATGAGACTTCCCATTAATGAAAATGGATTGATGATTATTTGACAGCTACCTTAGGATCAGGGAAATAAAAGATTGAGAGAAACCCCTGGCAGATAGCACCTCCCTAATGAAGTCCCAATTAATGGTATCATATGCCTTTTGGATATCAAGTTTGAAAATAAGATTCCCTCCTCTACACTATTTCTCCAGGTCCAGAACTAGTGCTTGAGCCAAGAGAAAATTTTTCACTATGCTTCTTCCTTGCACAAAGGCTGATTGATTTTCATTGATAAGATGAGGTAAATGAGGATGCAATCTATTGGAAATGATTTTGCTAATAAATTTGGACAGAACAGTTGTAAGATTAATAGACCTGAATTGATCCCAAGAGATCTTGGAATTGTTTTTGGGAATTAAGATGATGGTAGAGCAGTTAAAGTAGTTAGGCAAATTCATCCCTTTGAAGAAGCTTTGTACTGCCTCAATTACTTCCCTCTTGATGATCTTCCAAGCTTTTTTGTAGAAATCAGCTGAGAATCCATTTGGGGCAGCAACTTTGGAGCTTTCAATTGAGTTTAGGGCTGACCAAATTTCCAATTTTTAAAGTATAGAATCTAATTTCAGATTTCTTGTGTATCCCTGATCAAATAAATCTTGCTGGACTGGTAATCTGTTGAAAGGAGGTTGAGTGAATAAAGTTTGAAAATACTGGGTGGCACTAGCTGCAATTAGGTCTTTTGAAAATATCCAATGCCCTAATGGATCTTTAATCTTGTGAATGGTATTACATTCTATCCTATAGTTAATAAAAACATGAAAGTACTTAGTATTTGTGTCCCCTTCACAGAATCTGATTTTAGCTGCCTTTTGAGCATAGAATTCCTCCTGCATACAAATAGCATTCATCAATTTTTCATTTGTCAAGTAACTTTAATTCAGTATCTGGACTGTTTTGAAGCCTATCCTCCATTTCAAGCACTTCCTTATTAGCCTCCTTGACCCTCAAGTTAACATCTCCTACCACATTCCAGTTCCAATTGGATAAATGCTTGCCAATATTCTTTTGCAGCAACCACAGTTTGATCAGTGGATTAGAATGATAACACTCTTTCCATCCCAAGGATATCTGATTAAGAAAATCTGTATGAAAGGACCACATGTTGAGATATCTACAACTTTCTTTGTGCTTGACAGGAGATGCAGAGATGGTGATAAGTAAAGGCCTATTGTCAGAACCTGTCATCCTGAGATGTTGGACAGAGGTGTGTAAAAATTCTTTCAGCAACAGGGAATTCACAAGGATTCTATCCAATCTTTCCCAAGCAGGTCCTCTCCTCTAAGTAAACTTGGGTCAAGTGAAACCAAGATCAAATAAGCCAGCCAAGTTGATGTTGTCATTAAAGAGATTCATAGAATTAGAATTAGGAGGCTTCCCTCCTAATTTTTCAGAAGGGGTAGAAATAGAGTTGAAGTCCCCCCCACCAGCCAAATTGAATTACAGGAATTCTTGATATTCTGAATACTCTCCCACAACTCCACTTTGGCTCTAGGAGAGCTTCCAGCATAGACAAAGGTAGCAAGGCCATCTTGATCCCCAAATTTAAATTTAATATGAAGGAATTGTGGCTGATCCCACAAGACTTGACACAAAACTTCCTTTCTATGTAATAACATGATCTTATTGTTCAGATTAGCAAAATAAGAAAAGCCAAAGATTTTTTCGAGGATTTTCTGAGGAGATTTTGACACCATAGGTTCCAAAATAGCAATAAACCCGAATTTGTACATCCTATTCAAAGAGCTGAGTTTGTTAAGGGATTTAGGATGTGCCAATCCCCTAACATTCCAGCACAATAGGTTCATCATCCAAAGGAGATGGATTTACCCCTCCTTCTAGAGCTGCCCATAGCCTCCTTGGTTTCCAAGTGAGTATTTCTGTCTCTGAATAAATAAGTTCCTCCCTTCACATTGTTTAACTTCTGGGTGGCGTTTTTTTTTTCTAGTTTTTTTGAGTTTGCCAATCATCAGCCAATACAGTCTGTAGTACCTCCACCAAAGTGGAATCCACTGGAAAATCCTTTTGAACCACCTCACCAACTTCCAACTGAGAGTTCAAAGGCTCTAGGTCAGAGGTTACAAGGGCAGCATCTTCACACGTGGTAATCTGTATTGCAGATGGTTCAAGGTGACATATTGAAGGGCCAACATCCTCCATGGGTAAATTTTTAGTCATTGCAAACAAAGACTGCTCAATACAATTCTTGTTTATTTGATTGGCTACACTTTCATTTTCAATGGCCACATCAGCCTTGGTAGCCAAGATAGTGTCATCAGGACCATGGGCATTCCTCTCAGACATGGTATCTCCAGGACTCTGATCAGATATAGCCCTTTCTTTCTCAGGCATAGCAACAACTTTTGAGGCCCCAGTATGAGGGAGTCTTTGGTGAGGGTGTAATTTAAAGCACTTATTGTCAGTGTGCCCAAACATGTAGCAATGGAAACAGTAATAGGGCTTCTGTTCAGCAATGATTCTCTGCCAATACCCATTGTGTTCAGTTCCCAGCCATTTTTCATCAACAGTAGGGAGAGTAAGGTCCCTTTCCACCAAGATTCTGGCCACTGATGGTTTGAATAAATTAAAAGTTGGAACATCCAATTTAAGAGGTTTACCCAAAGCTTGTCCAATATTAAACAGAAATTTATGGTTGAAAAAATGGAGTTTTTAACCCAGGGAGCTTGAACCAAATAGGAACTATAGGGAGTTCCTTGCTGGATCAAAATCAGCAGACCCCTTTAAGATTTTCATAGTGTTACACTCTATCTGTAAGATTTGTTTAGAAAAGACTCTAGCATAATCATCTTCCCTAGTCAAATGGATGAGAATGTCTCTACCATCAATAAGGCCCACTCTCTAAGCTCCTTTAAGTTTGATGCCATCAAAATACTTCCTAATGGCTTCCCATTTGGGATGACCTAGCTGAAACTTGCCAATTAGAGTGAATTTGCAGTTTTCAGTCAGATTATTAATATCTTTGTCATTATAAATAATAGCCATTTTACCACTTTTACTGCTCAAGGGTTTAATGAAGGGGCAAGCCACCTCATGGAAGCTTTGAGGGAAAACCAGATCATCAAAGCTTTTAATAGGGTCAAAACCTTTGCCCAAAACATCAACAAAAGTGGCCTTGGCCCATTGAATATTGGTGGCTAAATCCACATTGATAGGTTCAGCCATCAGCACTCCACATCAATGGAACAGTACCCAGACTGCCACTAGATAGAAAAGAGCACCAGGGAACATAAAAACCAGAGAAGCTTCCAAAAAGAGAAGACAAAGCACCTATAGGGAGAGATCAGAGAGTAAAGAGGGGAAGGAGATCCCACCAACCTTATATATATATATATGAACCTTTACATACTATGAAGATAAAGAATGACCAAACTATCCCCATGCAAAAGAAAGGCTAGCTAAGTTGAGGTTGAAGGTACACTTCCCACTGAGATCTGTTCTGTATTCCTCCCCATAGAAGCTAAGAAATGACCAGGGCCATTGCCTTCTCTAAGAACATGATTAAATTTTGCTCTACCACTATTCAAGAATTGCTTGAGCTTTTTTATCCACCTGAGAATATGCCAAGGAGGAGCTTCTTCTTTTTTCAATATCCTTATATAGGTGATGGAATCAGATTCTACTATCAAATGGCTGACCTTACAATGATTAGCAAACCTTATTGCCCAATATATGGCTATCATATCTATCTCTAGTGCAACATTAGCCCAAGTTGGGGAAGAAAAAAATAGCAAACACTTCCTTTGGGAGTTCTTTAAAACTCCCCCAAAGCCAGAAGACTCCCTAGTATAGCTTCCATCATTGTTAACTTTCTGCCAAACACTAGGAGGAGGGGTCCAAAGGACTAAAGTTCATTTTTAGATCTACTGAACTTTCTTATCAAGCACCCAATTATGAAATGAGTTAGGGAACTGCTAGTATTTAATGATTTTCTAAATATAGGAAGTGCAATTGAAAACTACGACCTACCCAAAGGAGGGATATTATCAAACTTTGCTTGATTTCTACTCATCCATATAAACCAAGCAAGTATACAAGAAATGATCAACAAATTAGCATCTCGACAGTCCTTCCAATAGCAAAGGACTTTCTCCTAGCTAACTTTGAGTGTATCAATATTTAACCGATTTAACAGCTCGGACCAAATTCCTTGAGAGATAGAACAAGAGTAAAATAAGTGGTCTAAACTCTCTTCTTCAGGATGACATAGGTAACAACAAGATGGTCCCCTAATGCCTTTCATTTTCAGAATATCATCAATTGGAAGTAAGGAATGTAAAATTCTTTAGTAGAAAAAGGACATAGAAGGGGTCAGCCACTTACACCAAATTGTTTTTCCCCACAAGACTGGTTGCCACTTGTAGAAATATTAAAAAATATAGGCTCACAGTTTTTGGAAGGGAGCTTTGTTAGTACTTATTTTGTCTTTTTGATCAGTACAAAAAGAGGTATTCTGAACCCATTGCATCTATTCATCCTTTAAATGGTATTCAACTTGTTACAATTCCATTGATTATCAAACCAATATTCCTTCACCTTAGTTTAAAACATGGGGTTAGGGTAAAAATAAATCAGCTTCTCTTAATTCCAAGTCTAGTTATTTGACCAGAAATTAAGTTGCCCTTCTCATAATTCCCATATAAACAAATCTTCAGCTTGAGTTCTGACAGCCAATAATTTAGTACAGAGCCTGGAATCCCCAAGTTTGTTTGTAGCCAAATTGGGATGAATAGATCTACAGTACTTCCCTTTCATATAAAGAGCCCAAAGTCTATCTTGGGCCCTAAATTTTATCCAAGGTTTTCAAGGATTTATGAAACTAAGCTGCTGGAAGGCTTTAAAACCCAGTCCACCTGCATGAAGTGGCTTACAAAGTTTTTGCCAGGGAAATCAATGAAATTACTTCTTTTGTCCAGCCCATAAGAGTTTATTAGACATTCTACCCAGCAGAACTTGAGTTCGTTTCTTCATTGCGAACATTTGAAAAGCATATGAAGGGATAATAGTCAGTTGAGTTTTGATATGATCAATAACATCATTAAATTGAGTTTGCTTGGTTCTTTCTTTAATTAGCTGAACCCTCAGATATTTGATTGGTAATGTGGTCAGGCTAAATCCAGTAAACTGGACTATCCAATGCTTTATCTGTGGATTAATATGAGAGCTAGTAAAATCTGACATTTTTTTTGTTAAGATCCATACCTGGAATTTGTTGAAAATGTTTAATCCCTTAATACAAAGTCTTGACAGTAGCCTTTATAG
This sequence comes from Phalaenopsis aphrodite, assembly GCA_003013225.1. Taxonomy (NCBI): domain Eukaryota; kingdom Viridiplantae; phylum Streptophyta; class Magnoliopsida; order Asparagales; family Orchidaceae; genus Phalaenopsis; species Phalaenopsis aphrodite. The sequence goes on from NEWO01000052.1 coordinate 1,244,117, forward strand.
CTTGGGAGAAAATAATAAAATCATCTGTATAAGATAAGTGACTCACACCATTATTAGATCTATGGTGATAAGCCAAATAAGTAGAGGAAGCAAACATTTGGTTCAGCAGTCTTGATAGATAATCCATGGCCAGAATGAAGATAGTAGATGACAAGGGGTCTCCTTGTTTGATTCCCCTAGAGGCAGTGAAGAAACCATGGTTTTGCCCATTAATTAAAATAATATGATCGTTACATTTGAGCCATCTTCTAGTTAGAATGATGAAATCCTTAGAGAAGCCCTTAGCTGCCAAAGTTTCTAAAATAAAGTCCCAATAGATGGTATCATATGCTTTTTTGATGTCCAATTTAAAAATAATATTACTGCCTCTACATTTTCTATCCAGATCCAACAAAAGTTTTTGAGCCAACAAGATGTTTTAGTGATATTTTTTCTTTTAACAAAAGCCACCTGATTGTTGCTGATAAGTTGCTGGAGGTGGGGTTGAAGCCTAGTTACAATGTTCTTACTAATAACTTTGGATAGCACATTGGTTAGGCTGATGGGTCTGAAATCTCCTCATCTTTTCCTTATTTGATTCTTGGGAATCAGAGTGATGGTGGAAGCAGTGAAATACCTTGGGGGGTCCACTCCCTTAAAGAAGTTTTGTACAATAGCTATAAAATCACCACTAATTTGAGGCCAAGAACTCTTATAGAAATTAGCAGTAAAACCATCTGGACTAGCCACCTATTGGACATCAATAGAATCTAGTGTTGCCTTAATTTCCCCTTCCAAAGGAATATTGTTCAGATCCAAATTGTAGACATACTCGTTAGATAAAAGCTCAATATTAATCTGGGATCTAGAAGATGGCTGATTTTTGAAAAGGTTCTAAAAATAGTTGACAACAACTTGGGCAATAGTCTTTGCATTAGATAAACAACTCCTTGTAGAATCAGTAATTGATAAAATCATATTGCATTTCCTCCTAAAATTAATACATGCATGATAAAAGCTGGAATTTCTATCCCCCTCAATGAATTTGGTAACAGTAGCCTTTTGCTTCAGAAAACTTTCAGTAAAATTAATCTGCATAAGAAGTTCTTCATTAGCTTAGTGTAGATCCAATTTAGAGTTTACTCCCCTTTGAAAACTCATTTCAATATTAAGGACCTTATTCTGAATAGCATAGATAAGTCAATTACAGATTCTCAAGTGAGGGACCTCCAAAAGATCACATTCAAGTAATAAAAAAAGGAGAAGGTGGAGAAGAAGACACATTAGTCACCTCAGAAGCTACACCTAATGACAGTTAGCAGGGCCATTTCCTTTCTGTAATTGAATGGAGCTTTGACCTTGAGTAGGGATTTGATAAAATTAATCTTCTATAGCAATTAGGAATGCCTCCAAGAAGGGGGGGTCAACACCTGAAGCAGCAGCAATACACTTTTTGAATCCACCTCCACCCATAAATTCTCCCAGTGATCCAATAAGGAAATTTTAATGACCTAGTACACTGCAATTATTTCTGCCTCCAGTGCATCTGCTTCCAAAATAGGTGTTTGGAAAAATAGAATATAATTTCCTGCATGGTTATTGAAGACACCCTTCGCTCCTGAACCAAATTCTCAAAAGCTGCCATCTGTATTAACCTTTACAAAATCTTGTGGGGGTGGTTACCGCTGCACTTTGATGATTTTGGGCTCATTGTTCAGTTCAGCTAGCTTGATAGTGCAGATCTTGGGGAATTTCTTATGTTTGGTAAGCTTCAGTATGTATGAGATGCAGTTTCTAGTCACTTTGCTGGTAGAGGGATGGTATTCCTCAAAATTTTCTTAGCTTTTGGCCATCCAGAGAAACCAAGAAATAATAAGAGGTATAGAGCCAACCTTAGCGTCTTCCTAGCTTTCCCAGCGGGAGTGAAGGTGCAGCCAATGTAAGTTTAGAGTGTTTATAATCAGTAGTTTGATGAGCTCTATCCATACCTCTTGGAAAAGGAGCATTCAAAAAATAAGTGTGCAACTGATTATTCAACATTAAGGCATAAACAACATTTGGAAGGGCCTCTTAGACCCTTAAGCTTAAGAATGTCATTAGTGGGAATCATCTTCTTGAATAATTTCCAGCAGAAAAATGACATTGAAGGAGATAAATAGTTGCTCCAAATGGCCTCCCCTCACTTGACCACAGGCCAGCTGTTTAATTTGGCAAAAATATATTTGGTGATGCTCTGGGTGGAGTAGGAATTCCACACAATTCTATCCATCCTAGTCCTATCAAATTGTACTTTGGAGATATTGTTTGTTGTAGAATTTGTCAGTAGTGAACTGAGCTTGGGTATCGACCATTTATCCCCCTCTCAGCAATCTGAAACTCTGAGATTGGGGTTAGTGGTACTAGTATCTGATTGCAACATATCCTTAGGACACAAGTTATCAAGCAGAAGTAGACATCACCTCTAACAAGTTCCCAAAGGTATAAATCTTCAGCCATTCTTTTTATTTTAATAAAGTGTGTCCACAAATTGGAGTCCCCAACTTCTTATGGACCAGATTGGCAAGGGTCTCTCTGTAGTAATTACCCAACATGATCTTAGCCCATAAAGAGTTTTGCTACCTGAATATTATCCATATTTTACACAAATTAGCTTGCAGTAGCTTTTGCAGTCATTTGTACCCCATACCTCTAACCATAGTGGGTTTGGCAAGTTTCTGCCAGCTTGTCTAGTGAAATTGGAGTCCCTCCCTAGCCCACAGGAACCTGTTAAAAACTCTTTCCATCTGCAACTGAGTGCTTTTCTTCATGGTAGTCATTTATAGGATGTATGAGGGAAAAGTGGTATGGATGCTTTAGAGCAAAGTGATTCTACCTCCATTAGATAAATAAGAGTAAGTCTATCTGGATATTTTATCAAAAAGCTTCCCCAAGACTTCTTCAAATTGTTTTTTTTAAGATCTTCCTTTAATGAGAAGAACCCCTAAATATTTTAGAGGTTTCAGAGCTTTAGAAAAATTGGTAAACTCTAGAATCTAGTTCTTAATGATAGTGGAGATGTTTCTGCAGAATACTAGGTTGCATTTTCTAATGTTGAAATGTAATACGGAGTGTTGTTGGAATAGTTTGAGGCACTTTAAGACATTTTTCGCCACTTTTTGTTAGCTCTAGAGACTACCATAATATCATATCCATAAATTAAGTGAGAGATTACCAAATTCAATCTACGATGGTATCTTGTGTAGAAATTTTTGAGCAAGCAAATATCCATCATTCTAGATGTGTAATTCAATGCCAGGATAAAAATAATAGGGGAAAGAGGATCCACTTGTTGTAGTCCTCTAGTAGTAGTAAAATTTCCCTAGGATTGGCCATTGATAAGGATAAAGTGTAGATTATGATGCAGTCATCTTGAAATGAGTTGACAAAATTTTTGTTTGAAGCCCCTAGCAGTCAGGACCTACATGATAAAATCCAATGAGATAGTGTCATATACTTTCCTTATATCTAGCTTGTAGATCAGACTGCCACCTCTGAAGACATTCTCTAAATCTAGAAGTAATTCTTGGGCTAATAACACATTATCATATATATATATATATATATATATATATATATATATATATATATATATATATATATATATATATATATATATATATATATATATATANATATATATATATATATATATATATATATATATATATATATATATATATATATATATATATATATATATATATATATTGGTGAAAGGAGCATTATTTGGCTCCTTACATGTTGATAATAAAAGGTGACTACAAAATGGGAGGGTTCCCTAACTCAATACAAATCTCTCATAGCACCCTCCAAGGGAGACCCAACCTCAATCATACAGGACTCTAGCTAAAGGAAACTAAAAACAGAATCTAAATGTATATATATATATATATATATATATATATATATATATGTGACTGTAAACAAAACATCAAGGCCCATTCAGCCAGACAGGAAATAGTAGATGGATAGCAGCTTGATCAGTAGTGAGCTAGAGCCTCAAGGAGAGCCCAGGATTTTAGTTTTGAATTCTAAGATAAGGAATTTGAAGTTTGTCTCCTTGTGTTAATAGTTGTAGAGGGAGAGGGAGGGTAGTTGAGATCACTGCATGGCTCAAGTTTAAGCCATCCAAAGCCAAGAAATTGGCAGGCCTGTTGGCTTCCCTATAATTAAAATTTATTTTGTACTTGATCTCAGTGATAATCTTCTTTATTCTGTAAATCCATTGGTTTATGTGCCAAGGGGGGAAGAGGTGGCAGTGACTAGCTCCACCAGGTGTGAAGAGTCCACCTCAGCAATAATACAAATCCACTTGACTTCCTTAGCAATTTTTGATGCCCAGTAAATGACAGCAGCTTCTGTTTCCAAAGCATCTTCTGCAATATGATGTAGACCTGCAATATGATGTATACCTTTAAAAATTTTTATTAAGAATAATTTTACTTACTATATTATATCTATAAGCTTAAGATTTTCTCAAGTCTTATACTTTAAAAAGATGAAATGTAGAACCAATTTTTGATTAGACACATCACTTTTTCTTCTTCTTCTTTTTTTTTTCTTTTTTGTTTTCTTTTCTTTTTCTTTTTCTTTTTCTTAGGCAAGGATTACTATATCTAGATAAGCCTTTAATTATTTTGAATTCTACTTTTCCTTTCCTAAAGAAAAGTCTTGATATAAAACTTTTACTTATAAATATATTAATAGATTTGAAAATTATTTTTAAATAAAGAAATTTAAATATTAAAAATTAAAGTCTAAATTTCTAAAATTTTCAAAAAAATAGTGTTCCTTACTAATGATAGTTACTTATATTAATCATTTTCTACACTAAAAACTTTTAACTTAAAGTTTTTCTTCATTACTCAAAATTTCAACTAAATTCTCTTACTCATTTCTAAAATCAAATTTTGCTTCCCTAATATAACTTCATATACATGATCAATTTTTCTTTTCAAATCAAATTCAGTTGTAGTTTATTCGAGAACAAATAAAATTAAAGTTTTGAAAATAATTTTCATCCCCCCCCAAACTTAAATTTTTAACAGATTAAACAGTTTAGCATCAAATATATATATAAATAGGAATGAAACTTAAAATAAGTGCTAAGAGGAATTTTTATACCCTAATGATACAAGTATAAAACTAAAAATAGGAGTAAAATTAGTTTTGATCAAATATTGTAGTATTTTCATTTCAATTCAACATGTAGAGATTCAATAGACTTCTAGAAAGTAGGTATAAACATAAAAGCAAACTAATACACTAACTTGACTTCACAATCTCAACATAAAAAACAAACTCACAAACATGATAAAAGAAAAATACTATGTAGTAGTTTTCAAAATTTAATATTTAAGACCTAAGTTAGCAAGATTTTCATATTTTCAAAAGACATATAATTAAGTTAAGTTGTAAACTAACTAAATCACAAAAATCACAACAATTACTATACTAAAATTTTAAAACAAACTACCAACTAACACAAACATCACAATAACAATAAAATACAAAAGTCCAAAACACAATACATAGTACATATCATCACAAAGATGCAAATGCAGCAGTACCACACCACATAGTCCACAACATAAAAATAAACAGCACATCACAAATCTCAAGTCCAAAGCACATAGTCTAATACATATTACAAACATAAAAATCTCTCAATTCTACATCTTATCTTCTATATCACCGCTATACCACTTTTCTGCAGGATCATAATATGGATATCCAGGATATGGAGGAAATTGCACTCCTGGGTCACCCCTAATTAGGTTTCCAGAGATGAGTGGAATTTCTCTTCATAATCACTCTTTCTCCTACTATACCTATTAGTATGCTTAGCAAAACGCTCTAAATTCTGAACTTTATTAGCGGTGAAATTAAAATTATCCATCATCCTTTGCAATAATTGATCTTATGTCTCAGTAGACTCACCTCTAGATGTAGAAGCACGTGAAGTAGATGGTATAGATGTAGAAGCAGCATACATCTGCATTCCATAACTCCTACAAATTCTTCCTCTCCGGCCAAAAATAGAATGCTCAGAATAAGTCTTCACATTCACCTTAGTTATGGGCTTTAGACGTAACAACACTTCTTCCCAGCTATCATATTTAACTCTGACTAAATGGTGCCAGGACTTTGAAGGTGCACATAACTTTGAAGTTGGGAAGTTGACTCTCCTCTCATTAGTGATCTTCCAAAGTCCTCTTCCAAAAGTCAAGTAAGAAATAATCTCGTCTAACTCCGCTTCAGTCGAACTATAATTTGAATAAAAACATAATGTATTAGTTGGCAGATGATAAAACAAGTTGATTAAATCTGGTGAAAAAGGTACAACCTTTCCTCAAAAATTGACTCTATTGTTTTCAGCCTCATGGAGGTTTGCATAGAACTCCCTAACAACAGAAATAACCGCCATAGTAGTGAAACAACAGAATCATTCTCACTATTGGCGAACGATGAAATCCTCTACATCTCCACCTGTATTCCTAAAACATCGCTCCTGAATCAGTTTCTGTGATTAAACTGCATCACTGTACCAATCTTGAGCCTTACAACTAACAAATTTACTCGAATTAAAAGAGCTCTTTCCTTTTATCCTCTTCATTCTTTGTGCCATTCTACAAATTTTATAAATTCCAAAAATAACTTCAAAAATCAAGTTTAAATTACTAAACTAAACTTCCAAAGTATAAACTACACTTCCCATGCAATTTCCATAGATTTTTTATCATTTTCCACCATGAATAGCAAATTTTTGAATTTCTCCAAATGTGCTCAAAATACATAGTGAAAATACAAAACTTTTGCATAGAAGTAAAGCTCTTACCTCAAGGAACTTGGATCTCACTTGATTCCACCAATAAATCTTCACCTAAGATGTGCCTTAGCCCTAAAAAATCATGAACTCGAGAGGTTGAAGGTGACGGTGGTGTTAGAAATGGTGATTTTCAGGCTGAAATTTCACTTTTATTTGTTTGCAAACCGGTTTTTGTGAACCGACACTTAAGCATTAGTAAATGGTGCTTAGGCGACTGCCTCTCGGGTTGGCTCATGCTTAAGCACGAGATGTGGCTCTTAGGCGCCAGTGCACAATTTTTAAAATCATTAAATTAAAGTAAAACGCACTATTTACCTAATTAAACCACCCCTAAATGGTCTCATAGCACTTAAATGACTATTTTCAACTTCCGATAACTCCCCTCTCTCTCAAAATTCTCCATAATAAATGTTTCAATTTGAGGCTAAAAACAACGCAAATTTTCATACAAACAAACTTATCTTAATTCACAAACAAGTAAAAATACCTTTAAACACTTAATTCTCACTCCAAATAGTCTTTGATGAGAAAATTTTTCTAAATACAAATATATAACAATCATTTCAGAATTAAACACATATAAGAAATCATAAATACTAAAAACAAGAATTAAACACTAAACCACTTGAAAACAAGAACTTCTAACACATAAATTTTAACACTAAACTTAATTCTATTCTTCATTCGAAGGAACAAATTCCTATCTTTCATTAGTCTCTCTAGGAATATAGAGTTGATAAAAAGGACAGCGGTGACGAGCTTTGATACTATCTTCTTCAATCCACTTCAGCTTTATGAACATCTCCTTATCTACTTCCTCTATATAACTTGTGTGGCTAAATTGCATCTTTAATTTCCATCCAATATGCTCTAGATTTGCATGCAACTCAAGTACCTTGGTCTCCAATAAAGCCATAATATTCTCAATTTTGTTGATCTTCTCTGATATCCCTTCAATACTAACGGCTAAGAAATTGTTATACATCTTTTGTGCACTTTGACTAATGAACCTCTTCCTCATGGTTTCTTCCTTCTTCTTCAAATCCATCTCCCATGAAGACATTTTCTCTAAATCTCACTTTCTCTTAAACTTTTAGGGCTAGAAATGATCTTGGTGAAATTCCTTCACAAAACTCTTCTATTTATAGGCCTAAATCCTTCCAATAACTCCTATACCTGTTAGAAACTACCTTGGCACATTTTTACAAACTAATTGGAGGTTAAAAATTCTAGAATTTTAATTTTGCACATGTATTTAAACTGCAGCGCTTAGGCACCGGATCTGGCGCTTCAGCGTCAGTACACATTTTTGCACTAGTCAATTTAACATCCAAATTCTCATTCTAACATGTCTTGGTCACTAAATAAATTCCTAAAATATTTACTAACACATTATAGTTTCAAAAATACTACCCTAATTTTCTTAATCACACACAAAACAACATTCAAAATAGAAACACTCTGATAACTATGGGTTGCCTCCCACAAAGCACTTTATTTTACGTCGTCAGCCCGACATAACTAGTGCTTATGCTGGTTGACCCAACATCATTTCATCATTAAATTTATGTTGATCCCCTATAAAGTAAGGTTTCAGCCTATGTCCATTAACTTTAAATATTTTCTTATAATTAGGATCTTTAATATCCACAGCTCCTAAAGGATAAAATTTTATGACAACAAATGAGCCCATCCATCTAGACTTAAGTTTGCCTGCAATAATCTTAACCTTGCATTATATAGCAAAAATTGTTGCCCTGGCTAAAACTCTTTAGTAAGAATCCTTCGATCATGCCATACCTTCATCTTTTCTTTATAAATATTGGTACTCTCATAAGATTCATTCATTATCTCTTCAAGCTCATTTAATTGCAATAATCTTTTCTCACCAACATCTTTCAAATTTTAATTGAACTCTTTAATCACCCAATATGCTTTATGCTCAAATTCAACTGGTAAGTAACAAGCTTTCCCAAATATTAGCCTATATGGCGGCATTCCTATAGGAGTTCTGTATGCAGTCCTTTAAGCCCACAAAGCATAGTCAAGTTTGACTAACCAATCTATTTTTGTTGGATTCACAGATTTTTCCATAATTCTTTTAATTTCTCGGTTGGATATATCAACCAAACCACTTGTATGAGGATTATAAGCAGTAACAATCCTATGATTTATATTATATTTCTTTAATAAACTCTCCTTTATGGCATTTCTAAAATGACTTCCCCCATCAATAATGATAACTCTCAGCATCCCTAATCTACAAAATATGTTTGTTTTCAAAAATTTTGTAACACTTTGAGCATCACATCGAGGTAAAGCAACAACTTCTATCCATTTGGATACATAGTCCACTGCTAACAAAATATATAAATTTCCAAACGATGGTATAAATGGTCCCATGAAATCTAATCCTCAAACATAAAAAATTTCAACTTCTAGCATATAATTGAGAGACATCTCATTTCTTCTAGAATATTACCTACTCGTTGATGTCTATCAAAAGTTTTGATATGAGCATTAACATCACTAAAAATTGTAGGCCAATAAAATCCAGATTGTAAAATTTTTTATGTAGTTTTATCAACTCCAAAATGTCCCCCAAAATCAGAATTATGACATTTTTGGATAATTTCATAAGCTTCTTCTAATGGTACACATCTTCAAATAATTAGATCCTTTCATTAATTATATAAAAATGGGTCATCCCAAAAATAAGTCTTAGCTTCAGAAATAAATTTCCTATTTTATATGTATGTCATTCCATAGGGTATAATATTGCTAACAATAAAGTTCACAATGTCAACATACCACAGAACACGCCACTCATTAATAGTGAACAATTTTTCATCTGGAAAATGCTCATTAATTTCTTTTTCAAAATACAGTGCTTTTTCTTACTCAATCCTTGACAAATGGTCAACAATTTGATTTTCAGTCCCCTTTCGATCTATTATTTCAAAATAAAATTCTTGTAAAAGAAGAATCCATCTTTTAAGTCTAGGTTTAGCATCCTTCATTTTCATTAAGTACTTAATAGTAGAATGATTTGTATGCACAACACAATGAGTTTCAATTAAATATCATCTAAATTAATCAAAATCATATACTATTGCTAATAATTATTTTTCAGTTGTTGTATAATTAGTTTGAGTTTCATTAAGAGTTTTACCAGCTAGTAAATTACTTTGAAAATTTTATCATACCTTTGTCCTAAAACAACTCTTATAGCATGATCACTAGCATCACACATCAATTCAAAAGGTTTTCCTCAGTTTGGTGAAACTATAATTAGTGTAGAGATTAATTTTTCTTTTAATAAATTAAAAGCTTTTAGGCATTCTTCATTAAAATTGAAAATTGCATCTTTCTCCAATAAATGGAATAAAGGCTTAGCAATCTTTGAAAAGTTTTTAATGTATCGTATATAGAATCCAGCATGTCCTAAACAACTTCTAATTTCCCTTTCATTTGTTGGATAAGGTAAATTAGACATCACTTGAATTTTAGCAGGATCTACTTCCATACCATTTTCTGATATTTGATGACCTAGTACCATTCCTCTTAGTACATAAATTGGCATTTTTCCAAATTAAGGACTAAATTTGTTTCTTCACAACGCTTAAGAACATTAGATAAATGTTTTAAACATGAGTCAAATGAAGTTCCAAACACTCAAAAATCATCCATGAATACTTCAATCCCTTTTTCAATTAAATCACAAAAAATTGTCATCATACATCTTTGAAATATTGTAGTGGCATTACATAAACCAAAGGGCATCCTTCTAAAAACAAAAGTACCATAAGGACTGGTAAAAGTTGTTTTCTCTTGTTCCTCAGGAGATATTTGTATTTGGTGATAAGCACTATATCCATCCAGAAAACAAAAGCATTTATGCCTAACTAGTCTATCATGCTTTTGATCTAGAAATGGTAATGAAAAATGATCTTTCATAGTGGAAAGATTTAATTTTCTATAATCAATGCATTTTCACCACCCTGTAACTTGTCTAGTAGGTATTAATTCATTATCTTCATTCATAGTTATAGTTACTCCTCCTTTTTTAGGAACGTAGTGAATTGAACTAACCCATGCACTACCTCAAATAGGGTAAATTCCATCATCTAATCACTTTAAAATTACTTTCTTAACAACTTCTTTCATAACAGGATTCAGTCTCCTTTGAGGATTAGCCCTGGTTTGCAGTTCACTTCCATATGAGATCTATGAATACAAATTGAAGGACTAGTTCCTTTAATATCAGCAATTATCCATCTAAAGGCTTTTTTAATACTTTTCAAAATTTTCATCAACATATCTTCTTCTTCCATCGTTAATTTTGAGGAAATTATAACTGGTAAAGTAGAGGAATTTCCTAAAAAGACATATTTTAAATGTTCAGGAAGTAACTTCAACTCAAGTTCTGGAGGTTTTTTAATTGATGGACAAAATGATTTATCTTTATCTATCGTGTCCAAAATTTCAAAACTTTCTCGAGCATAGTTTGAATCTTCTTTAAAAAGTTCTTCACATCAATCTAATTCCTCTTCTTACTTGTGTTCCAAATCTTTTTCTTCAGATTTTTCTTCATAAGTTTTTTTGAAATGGCATTCACTTAGATATCTTATAACATCCATCCTATAACATTCATCATCTTTACCTTTTGCAGGATATTTTGTTGCTCTTGAAATATTGAAAGTAAAAGTTTGATCATTAAGATGCATTATTAATTCCCCTTTCTACACATCTATCATTGCTCTTCCTGTGGCTAGGAAAGGTCTCCTTAAAATGATAGGTATCTTTTTATCTTCCTCCATATCTAGTACAATGAAATCAATATGAAATATAAATTGATCCACTTTCACTAGGACATCTTCTATAACTCATTTAGGGTATGTAATGGAACAATCAACTAAATGCAGAGATACAGTAGTAGGGCTTATTTCTCCTAATCTCAATCTTTTGAATATTGATAATGGCATAAGGTTATTGCTTGTACCTAAATAACATAAAGCTTTCCCATAAAATTTGTCTCCTATTGTACATGGAATTGTAAAGCTATCGAGATCTTAAAGCTTTTCAGGAAGCTTTTCAGAATTATAGCACTGCACTCCTCAATAGGTACAACAATCTCATTATCTTTAAATGTACTTTTCTTGTTGATAATATCCTTCGTAAACTTTGCATAGCTTGGCGTTTGTTTTAAGGCTTCAACAAATGGAATATTTATTGTAAGCTTCTTAAATATTTCTAGAAATTTTGAAAATTGCTTATCCAACTTTTGCTGACGAATTCTCTAAGGAAATGGAGGTGGTGTTTTTTCCAAATCAATTCTCAGCAGAGAAAAAGGTCTCTCAGAATCTTATGGAGCATCGTCTTTTGATTTTTCAATTTCTTCTCTCACTACTTCAATTTCTTTTTAAACCCTACCGGCCAACTCTCTTCTGCTTCTAAGTTGAACAGCTTTTACTTGCCCTTTATTCTAGTATTTTAGATTTGATTTAGTATTACTAGGAAGTGTTCCTTGGGATCTATTACTAAATGAATTTGATATTTGCCCAAGTTGATTCTCAATATTTCTAATTGCAGCTCCTTGACTTTGTAATTGATTTCCCGTTTGTAACACCACTTCTTCTATAGACAATTTCTTCTCCTTAAATTGTTTATTTCTATTGAAATGTGGAGGATAAGTAGATCTATAATTATTATTCCCTTGATTGTTCCAGTTTACAAATTGTTCCCCCATTGCTGATTATTACCACCCAAGTTGTTATTCTAGTTAAAATTGGGATGGTTTTTCCAACCTGGTTATATCAATTTGAATATGAGTTATTTTACTAGTTATTAATGTCATCCAAAGTTTATAATGATGCTTGAGAATCTATCATTTGACCTATTGAATTCTCTTAAATCATGGAAATTGGTTGAGAAAATTCATTCCAAATTGGTCTAACTTATTTGAAATTGCAGCAACTTGATTTGCTAACATAGTAAATGCATCATATTCATGAATATTGGCTACTTTCTTAGGATTCACCCTCTCAGAAGGACATTGAAAATTATTGGTAGCCATTTCTTCAAATAAAGCATAGGCGTCATGAAATGGTTTTGACATCAATGAAGTACTAGCAGTGCATCGATAATTGATTTTAGAGATCCAACTAATCGATTATAAAAAGTTGAATTATTATTTAATCTTGTATATCATTGTGTGGAGACTTTCTTAAGACTTCTTTAAATCTTTCCCATCTTTATAAATAGATTCCCCTTCAAACTGATTGAAAGATGTAACATCATTTCTAAGCTTTGCATTTTTTGATGGTGGAAAATATTTAGCAAGGAATTTTTGTTCTAAATTACCCCAAGTTCTGATTGATCCAGGTGATAAAGAATTCAACCACATCTTATCTTTATCCCTCAATGAGAAAAGAAATAACCTAAGTCTTATGACATCATTTGATACACCATCATATTTAAATGTAGTGCACAATTTTAGAAAATTAGCAAGATGTAAATTTGGATCTTCAGTTGGTGATCCCCCAAACTGATTATTTGATACCAATTGGATAATGACAGGTTTAAGTTCAAATGAATTAACCACTACATTAGGTTTTTGAAAACTACAATGAAGTTCATCTACAGTAGGATTGGCATAATCGCTTAAAGGTCCAAACTCTTGATGAATTTCAGCATTTTGATCATTTTGGCTTGCCATTTCTGTAATTTTTTTGGATTTTTAATGATTTTTAACTTTTTCAGTTTTTCTAATTTTTCTAACAGTTCTCTCTAATTCAGAATCACAGGGCACTAGTCGTTCAGAACCTGAACTACACATACACTAACATAAAATAAAATAAAACTAAACACAGAAAAAATAAAATACAATAACTTAAAGTTAAAATAATACTTTATAAAAATAGAAAATTTCTTTTAAATTAATAGATTCTTTACAATTTTCACTTCACTTCCTCGACAACGACACTAAAACTTAATCATAAATATGCTTTTATGCAATAATATAACAATAATTCTAATTATATTTTTTACTCATATTTCCTTATTTCCCAACAAAACCAAGAACTTGATCTTGAAGAAAAATAAGAATTTAACTTTTAATTTATATAAATTGAGATACTATGCAAGTATATGTATTGTTATCAAGTAATACAAGACTTTTTGATTAAGACCAGAATATCGAACCCACAGAGAAGACATGCAATATGCACTTTTTGGAAAACTTTTTATTTTTAAAAAGATAATTATTTAAACTAAAGACGATTTTGCAGTAAAGAAAGTTTAAATATTTTTGTTAATTTTAATATTTTGACAAAAACAAAACTAATTTAAAAAGATAACTTATGTTTTTGTAGAAGAAAAACACTAAATATGAAAATATCTTTCTCTTTATCATGAATGAGTAATAAGTATAGAAATTTTGTTCTGGAAGTAAGCATATTGTGTTGCGTCAAATAGGAGCAATAATATTCTCTACCCTTACTATAGATGCTATAAAGAACATTGACTAATTTAAAGTTTGAATAGTTCTGAAGACCGACTAGGCAAGGAAGATACTAGCTCTCACTCTAAAGTTCCCTCGATTCCCTCCACCTTGGGGCTAACATCTCGTATCAAAACCTAAAACAATAAACCAAGTTGGGGGCTTTAACATGTCACTTTAAAGTCCTCTAACTCTACACCCTTCAAAGAATATTTTCTTATTTATTTTCACTCAATCATATGAACTACATTGTCATTCATACAACCTCATGTGATTTTTTCCATTTGTTGACTGAGACAATACTTGCCCGGTTCTTAGAAGTTCTCACAACAAATTTTAACATCTAGATTGGCTAAATTAAGTAAATGAATTAAATGGATTTAAATCATCACAACTTCTTCCAACATTAAAGATCAATACTCTCCAGAACTTCCATCCAACACTTAATTACTTATCATTTTAAGAAGAAAGATAAAAAAAACTACTCAGAATCCATGGAGAAAATAAAACCACACTTTAGTTTAAAAGTAGAAATCATTATAAAACCAACAACAAATCTCAATTAAAACCAAAAGTAGTCTAAAATAAAAGATAAAAACTTATCTCAAGTCCTCCACTAAACTCTTGAAGTTCCTTTGAATCTCTTCTCTTTTACAACACTCTCAATATAAAACTAAAATAAAAATGGAAAATATGTGGTGCCTAAAAATCTCTCCAACTAATTCCCCAATTTTAGAACTTTCAAAACTTTCCCACTACTTTCAGGACCCCTTTCAAATTCTTAATCTTCCTTCTTTTACAATTCTCCAAAAGGTGCCTTGGTATCTCTTCAAAACGTGTCTTGATTCAAAGTTTTTCTCTAACATATGCATCCCTTCACAATAATTTTCATCCATGGTGGTTGTAACCACCTATTAAGTCGATAGGTGCTTTGAAAATCTCTTAAAAATTTGCAAAAATTTAATTTACTCATCCACTAACTCCTACTGGCGCTTAAGTGTGGGGCATCTGACGCTTAGGCGTGGCCTTCTGTGTTTAACAGACACTTAAGCGCTAGATCTGACGCTTAGGTACCAAAACACTTTTGCACATTTTTCAAATATTTCCTCAAAATTTGATCATTTTTCACTCATGTAAGTATTTTTCATCTTTTTACCTGTACCTGAAAGAAAAACACAAAAATACCTTCCATTAAAGCGTAATATCTAATGAAATAGGTATAATAATGTGTCTAAAAATACTATATATTTTAGGCGTATCAAGAATTGAATGTCGTGTCCCATTTAAGGGGGTCTTACACCTATCTTGAAGAGTTGAGAATAGGATATTATGTTTCTTTCAAGGGATTTTTACACCTATCTTGAAGAGATGTGTAGAGAATTTGATGTTATGTCCCATTCAAGGGGGTCTTATACAAATCCCGGAAGATTGAGGATCGGATGTTGTGTTCCATTCATGAGAGTCTTACACCTATCTCAAAGATGTGTGTACGGATTTAGATTTTGTGTCCCATTTGAGCGGGCCTTATACCAATTTTTGAAGGTTAAAGATAGGATATTGTGTTCCATTCAAGAAAGTCTTACACACATCTCGAAGATGTGTGTAGAGAATTGCATGTCGCGTCCCATTCAAGGGTGTCTTATACCAATCATGTAAGGTTGAGGATAGAATGTGTGTCCCATTTAAGGGAGTCTTACACTTATCTTTAAGATATTTTTCATGTGAAAAGGTTAACATTGGTGAGGAAGATATGTAGAATTTTGTAAGCTTTTGTGAAGAATATGAAATTCCGCGAGGATGTGAAGAAAATTAGTGTAGAAAAGGATATTCGTGCTGTGCAGGCAAAGAGTAAGAGACCTCAAAATCAAGAAAATCAACTCAACAGATTTATTTTCTTTTCTTGATGTTTTTTTCTTATTTAATTATCAAAATATATTTTCAAAATTCATTTTTTGTTGGTTGATTTTTCAAAAACGTTGCTTGTTTGAATTTTATTATTATCAAGTTTTTATTTTTTTGTTCTTCGTTCATTGTATTTTGGAACCAATGTATGGTTCCGTGGTTTTTATCCATCACACAAAAGGACAATTGAAAAAATAGACAAAATTTCTGAAGAGATTTTATTAATCTGTTCCAACAAGTGTTACAGATTGAGTACTGGCCAAAGTGCCAAAAGGTACAATATGTTGAACGCATAAAAGTACATCTAAAAATATCTCATGCTAGGTACATATCACAAGATGAGCATATAGAATACATATATCGTCATATCTACTGTGTCAAAATGCAATACAAAAAGGTGTCTTCTAAGTGTCCATCTTTGGTGGAGTGAGCTTCTGATAGGGATGACCTACTAAGCCACGCTTCAAGACAAGGGTTCCCTTTGCATGTGCTTAAAGGTGCAACCCTCTCATAGCTCGTAAGGCAGTAGCTCTTCCAACTCTGTGTTCAACCAAAATCTATATGGCATTTTGCTGTCATCCATTCTTCGGACGGTTGCAGACACCCTGCGGTGTCATACCCCCTGGAATGCAGTGTTTTGCGATGTCTGCTCCATTTCCTTTAAGAACCAACACTGAACCCACTGGTAGTAGAATCATTATGGATCCTCCAGACTCACAAGCGCCAATGACATCTATTTTTTTCCTAAATAAAATGTTTCTTCTGCTCATGAAAGAGACCGTGCAAAAAGGTCTCACAAAATCATGATGATATATATGTGGGTGAATGTAGTCGCCTTCACTGTTGGGAATACAGTCTGCAGGAAGTATGCTTCATCGGACCATTCTCTTGATCATCCATTTTATCATGGGAGGTAACGGGTCCACTTCATAGTGTTTTAAAATCCCCAGGGGATTTCCTTGTTTATCTTTTGTGAAGTTGCAACAGTAGCCACATTGTATCGTGGTCGGAATAGCAGCCACATTGTATGGTGATCATGCCCTTTCCACGCATCCATTTTCATGGCTCAGAATAGGTTCTTTCCATCAGAAGGTCTGCTCGATTCCTATCTCTTAGATCAAAGATGCAGTCGAGAATACTTCTTTCATCTCTTTTAAAGAAGACTCCGGTGTATAGCTCTAAGCATTCTAGTACGCTGATAAATCTTCCCTGAACTTCTTCAAAGAATTCAAATTCTCTTTTGTTTACTTTAGTCATTTTGTAGTATACTGCTGAGGTGATGATCAGTAGCTATCAAGGATGCTCCCTCATTTCAATATCAGCAGGAATTCAAGCTGGTGCTGTCTCTATCTCCAGCGGAATATATGGCTCCCCCATCAGATGATCAATTCTCTGAAATCCAGCATTAGTGTACATGTACTCCTCCATAGTACTGTAACGCTCTAAGTGAAGGACGTTGCAGTCTGGATATTCCACAAATGCCACTGTAGCTGGCATTCATGTAGGAATCTCGGCGTTCCCGTACAAAGATCATCTGAAACTCATGGTATCTCTAGCTCTGTAGCAAACTCAGACTCATCCTCTATGGTAGGCAAGCTAGAACAGGACTCTCTCATGCCTGGATCGTAGATTTTCCCCTCAGGAATTGGGGTAAGCAATTTTTCTACCTCCTTCTGGCATATTCTTTCTTCATGCAAGAAAGCCCTATCCTTTCAGTGACTGGCATTTCTCCATTGCTTCCTTTGTAGTAATGCATCTGACAGTCTTTCGTCATTAGCGATGACTAAGCCCCCGATTGGTGCAATTATCATAGACGGCAGACGACTAGTCCCCTCCATTAGATCTTTCTGTAATATTACTTTCTTCCCTTTCAGTGAGGATTCTTCCTTGGTGCTTATCTTTAGAAGTGATGGAAACCCTTTTTTTCTCACGACTAACCACATCCATTAGGGCAGTCATTCGTCATTAGCGGTGACTAGTAGAGATATCCCCTTTACTAGTTATGACCTTCCTCCTTCTAGTCCCCTACCCTGACCGATTTAATGAATGAGTTGACGTTGCAGCAAAAAAATATAGAGTTAATAAATGAAAGGATTGGGGGTTTAGAACGTAGACAGGATTATGATAGTGAGTACCTACAGAGGCATTCGTACTTTGAGATAGCTTACTACGAAGCTCAGGTCTGACACTACAGAGATGAGCCTGATGTTACTTTTCTGGAATGCCCCCAATATACTTAGTATCAACCCAATCCACCTGCTGACTAAGGAGACGAAGACATAGTTTGGGATTTTGACATATGGTAGAAGTTGATGTACTCTTACTTTTATTTTTGTAATTGTTGTAATAGAAATAGATGTTTGTGTGTTGTACTTTCATTTTTATTTTTATGTTATAATTGGATAATTTTTACTTACTATTATAATGGTTTGATGTGGTAGTTGAAATTTGTTAAATTGTAATGTGATGTGATTTTTATTTTGCATTTTAATTGTAATTGTTATATTTAGTATTGTGGATGTGTTATCAAAATATTGTGTTTGTTTAGTATTTAGTTTGTACTTATTTCAAAATTTCATTACCCAACAAATTCTCTAATGATTTATATGTATAGAAAGCTCCTAATGTTACATACCAGGTGAAGTAGAAATTTGAGGACTGCAAAAAATTTCAGAATAATGAAATGCCTAAAATGCTGAGGTATGATTTATATTTAGAAATTTCCTTTCTACCTATATCATTTCATATTAAAAAATTTAAGTTTGGGGGAGGGAAGAAAAAGATTAACTATTAGATGTTCTCACTTTAAATATTTTCAAAAATTATTAATATGATTTTATGTAGAGAATTTAATTCAGATAACTATATTTTGTAGACATTTAAATATTATGGTAAATTTAAGGGATTATTTTTGTAATGAAATTTAATTTTGTGGATTAAGATATTTAGTATAAGAGAATAACACTATAGTTAACTATTTAAAGAAAAGCAAACTATATTTTGAAGTGTTAAGAATCTTGGAAATTCATTTGAGAAGAAAAGATTGGGGCTCAATGATGTAAAAGCTATGAAATATTTATAAGTTAAAGGAATGCTTTGAGTTTCAAATTTAGGGAAAGCGAGGTGATGTTAAAAATCATTAAAGGCTATCCAGATATAGTAATCCTCACTTGAAAAAGGAAAAATAAAGGATTGACAACAATCCCTGAAAAGAAAAGAAAAATATATAGGATTGAAAGCAATCCAAATGAAAAAGAGAGAAGAAAAGAAAGAAAAAAAATATATGAAAGTGAGGAGAAGCATGAGGAGATGCCTAATCAAAAATTAGTATCACTGGACTTACCTAAAGGAAAAACCTAATACATTCCTGAACTTATAATTATTGATTATATCTTTTACTAGTGGTTTTCTCATGAAGTTCATATCATTTGAATATTCTAAGTAACTTGATAATACAACATATAGTCATTCTTGAAATGAATAGGAAACTAGATCTCTTAAACTTGATAACTAGATAATCTTGTACCTACAGAGTGAATTTAATTACTTAAATTTTTTTCCAAAAATCTCACAATGATATTTACTGAAATCAAACTTATAGTATTTCTGAATTAAAACTTTACTACAGTAGATCATAACTTTTATATAGTACTAAAATTACTTAAGGACATGTATTAGTTAAGTTTGGGGATTTTAATCAAAGGAAAATATATCGAGATTTTCATACTTATTTTACACTGTTTTTTATGATATTACACTTTAAAGAAGGGTATTTTTGATGTTTTGTTGCAGGTATGATGAATTATGGTCATTGGAGCAAAAAAATGCAAAAAAGAGCAAATTTGGAGGGAAAAAGGACCAAAATAGGAAGATTTGAACTAGGGCGCCGATGGCGCAATTTTCCTGAGACTCAGATCAATTAATTTAGAAGGCCCACCGCCGACAGCGAGATCGATGGATATTTCAAAAGGTGCATGGATTGTGGACGATTTTTGGAGGGATGCTTAGGCAACTATTGGGAAAACTCTTCTACAACTTTAAAAGAACATTTTGGCCAAAAATTGAGGAGAGTTTGAGGTGTTCGAAGATTTGAATAGCGTCCAAGAGCCCCAGTTGTGTGTATAGAGTCTAATTTAGGGTTAGATTGTGAGGAATTGTTTGAGAGATTTAAAGAGTGGAGGGAAGGTGAGAGATTTCTTCCTCCTTGCCGCTTTAAAGAAGAATTCTGTGTGTTGTAAAGAAATGAAGAGATTTAGAGGAACTTTGAGGAGTTTGCTTGGGGAGGAGTTAGAGATAAGTGTTATTTACTTATAGTTTGTATGACTTTTCTTATATATAAAAATTATGAGTTTTGTTGTCTCTTCCCCATGAGTTCTGAGTAGTTTCTTGTGTCTTTCTCCTTGTCTTGAGATTTTTGAAATGGTGATTTGAATTAGTCGAGCTTTGAAAATGTTAAATAAGTTGTGATGGTCTTTTCACTTCGATCTTAATTTACTTTCAATATGGTCAATTGATTGGTTAAAATATGTTGAGTCTTACAACTAAAGTGAAGATTACATCCAAGATTCAGGGAGGTCAAAGTCCTTGGAAGTTGGGTGCAAATAAATAGTGAAATAAAATTATCGAGCGTAGAATTGGAGATTTTATATTGATAGAATAAAATCCCCAATTTGGTCCTATCGTTTGGGTGTTGAAGTGTATATGTTAGCCCTCAGGCGAGGGGAAAGTGGGAGCTCTGAAGTGAGAGCTGGTATCCTCTCAGCCTAGCCGCAGATTCAACAACCAAGTATAGGATTAGTCAATGTTCTTTATGCCTGGACCAAAGGGTAAAGAATATGTATGCTTCTATTTGACACAATACAATTTGAACTGACTCAATTTATCAATAAATTATAATTTATTGACAAGGAGAAGGATGCTTTCTTATATATTAAATTTCACATTAGAAACTTTATTTGTATAATTTGTTATTTAAGAGTTATTAAAATAACATATTTATTTCAATTGCCTATTAGTGACAGATAAGCAATTTGGAATATATTATTATGATTAAGTATTGATTTTCTAAAATCTTAGTTTGTAGCTTCTATTATTAGTCGCTCTGAGATTGATAGCTAGGACTTCATTAGAGCTCTATAATATTTAAGCAATACGTATACTTACGTTGATAAGTGTGACTTTACCATTATTGAATATTTTATATATACATCTTTATTGAATCTATAACCATTATTAAGTTTTTGGTGTCGTTACTGAGGAATTAAATCTTCTAGCGGCAGTATTAAAAACTTGTATTTTTAAGCACATATAAAGTTATTGTCAGAAAGGCACGACATCAAATTTCTCATATTAGGTCTACCCTTTAGAACCAATGCACCACCCTTAGATTGGGTTAAAACTTCTTGCATTTGTTCAACCATTTTCTTGAATTCCTTTTCTGGTATAGTACCTGATGGAGAATCCTTTCTATGTTGCTCATCTCTGTTTGCTGAAGCAACCTCTCTTCTTTCATCTGTGATGTGTATGATGTCTGGATGATTGATCTCTGGAGAAGCAAATTATGGCGCTTGTGATTGCCTCTGAATAGTGGCAATAGCGGTCATGGATGCGGTCATCTCTTCTATTCTTTTCTTTAGTAGACTAACTTGCTCATCCTTTAGGAGGACAGCCCTATGCAGCTCATCTACGACGCTCTCTTCGATGTGAGGTTGAGCCTCACGCGAAGATGTGGCGGCTCTTGTTTCAATTACATGGACATCCATGAAATCTTCCTCCAAGTAATCATTGTAATCAAAATCTTCATCATTACTATCGATGAAAACTCTGTGCTCTCAAGCTAATTCGAAAATCTCGATCCTGAGTTTCTCAACGTTCTCTTCAGTTATTTATTCCTTTATCGCTTTAATATTTGGAGGACCCAGTGGACATCCTTTACTTGTTCCTCCATCTAGTTGGCTATTGTTGAGACAATGTTAGATATTTCAGATCATGGTTTCATTTCCTGTTCTAATAACACAGGCTCGCCGGACTGTATCGGTGCAGCCACCTTAGGCACCCAAACCTTTTTCTTTTTTGACGATATGTCTCAACACGTAGTGGCTTAGTAGAAATATTAGTATGTTGAGGGACAGTATGCTCTTCATGGTGTAGACCGGCTATAGTGCCAGGTAATCATCTTGTCTTTGCCTTTAGGATTGTGGGAATATCTCCATAATGGGTGACGGATAAGATTTTTGGAACGGGTCTCGACTTAACCAGTGGACGGCCAGCGATCCTGATGACGGTATAATCAGTAGTAATTACTGTGGTATCAACTCTGTTCCCTAAACGAAACCAAATAGGGATGTGAGTAGGTGACACTCCAGTTGTCTTGTGGGACTGTCTGACGGATTTGACGCCCTTCAAAATTTCCTTCTTCATGCGAGGGGAAATTGCATCTCCCACTTGTTTAAGTAACTCACTAACCTAACATCCTTCTTTGGTAGCTAGGCTTTTGAAAACTGCACTAACTCGGGTGATAGGAGTGAAATTCTTTCTCTCCTCACCATGTCCATGAAGTGGTGGTAATGCAGCGGTGATTCTCTAGATAGTCTCATATCCATTGATATTCATCAGAGGATGGAATCTATTCCCTCGTAGGAGTGGATAAATTTCTAGTAACACTTCTTCAACTTGACGAGGCTCCTCCTCAACAGGTGTCTCCTTCAGAGTTTGGGCTTTGATGGCCCTCCGAACTCTTCTATTGTGGTTCCTCTTTTGTGTGCGGGTCAGCGGTAAAGTCCTCAAACTTGATCTGATTTCAAACACGGGTGGTGGGACAGATAATGCCTCACTTGGATCCTTAATAATCATTACTTCTTTCCCTTTAGTAGCGGTGAGGATAATAAGTTTAGCGGGTATCGTGGCGGTAGTAGCTTTAGACTTCTTATAGGCAGGGAAGTCTTGAAGGCAGTTCAGACTAAATTTTACGCATGGTTCTTGTATTTTCGGTGTGGCAATCTTCATCACTACAATTAGGGCTTTACCGAGGATGACCTCGAGATCTTTAAATTTGGCTTCGAATTTGATGGTAGTCGCGAGATTACGGGCTTCGTGCCTCAATTGCGGGTTGCAGAAAAAGGTCAGTGTTGGGTAGACCATTGCTGCAGGCTTAAAAACAAAAAGTTTCAGGGTTAGCTATATAGAAAAAAACCTCATTATATTTTAGTGCAAGCACTGAAAGTTGAGGTTGATCTATAGACTGAGCGGTTCTTAATTTATGAGTATTTTAAAATCTTGTTTAAGAAAAATCAAGAGGTGTAAAATTTAATTATTGAAAGAAAATTTCAAAGTGCGTCGTGCAACAAAACACAATTTGCAAAGTAGCAAATCAAATTTGGAAGGGAGAAGTGAAGTATTTTAGGACCCAGTGCAGTACCCATTTAGTGGCAGACAACGCCTAGGTGGAACTAGTCCACCATCACAAATATTGGGGTCATGGCCCCACATGAAAATTTAAGGAGTCCTTAATGGCCCCCTGGACCCTTCTATTTAGAGATGATTGAATAGATAGTTCTGAAGTTCAAGGAGTTAGTTGTAATTTCCCAAGACAAAAATGGGTAAAGTATGTCAACGAATGAAGGGTAATTTTGTCCAAGATGGAAACAGACACATTACCGATGTGTGAAGATATTATTTCTTGATTTGTGTTGAGATAAAAGCTACTCCCCAGTGGAGTCGCTAGAAGCTGTCGACGTTAGTCTTGGTTGGAGAGTGGCCCGTAAGAAGCTGTCGGTCGCCGGAATCGAAATCCCATCACCAGCTTCAGAAGGACGTTTTAATTTGCATATATACTTTAGATTTATGAAAAAATATGAAATCAAACTAACCCCATATTTTTCATAGTTTAAATCAAAGAGCACTGTACCTCAAATCCTGTATCTATTTCGAAGGATATACACAAGGCTTGAGGATGAGGCTCGATCAAATAAACTAGGTAATATGTGACACGCGTTTGGTATGCGAAACCTTTGTATTTGCCAACAAGTTTCCCTATTTAATATAAGGAATTAAATAATGTTTATATTGAGCTATGTTCAAAAAAAGCTTCCTATAAGGGCAAAGCCCTATAGTTAATTACATCTTAAATGATCAAAGTCACTTAAGAAGACTCTCGATAAAAATCAGGAAATATTATCTTCAAGAAATTTCAAAGGGTAGGACTTTTAAATGAGATCACACGTAGAGGTGTGAAAGGGGATTGGTTCAAATTTTGAACATTTTGTTGTAGAGTCCAAAGGAGGAAGAACTAAGGGATGTCATGGATCCAGAGGGGAACCTCGGTGACTTCCCAAGCAATCCTAATGTTTGGCTTTGGTTTTGAGGAGAAATATTTAGGTGTTTCATCCTGCCAATTTTATTAGTTAGGGCTTACATTCGTGTGAAACGATCACATAAATAGCCTGAAAGATGTGAGGGTTTAGGTCATGATGGACGACAACCTCGAAATCTTAAGATGATTTAGGGCTTTTATTGCATAGCAGGGCTGTACAAAGGCCTAAAGATAAGATGAGGATTTACGTTGCATAAGAAAAAAACCTCGAATTCCTATGGCTTTATTATTTATATCTAAGGAAGGAAGATTGGTTTAGCTGTAGAAGACAGGTTTTGTTGTTAAAGATGACCATGTTGTCAACCATGCTAGCTCCAAGCTCCTTGCTACGACGAGTTTGAGTTTTCTAGTGCGTCAAGTTATGATGTTAAATCAGGTGGCGTTACGTTTGAAGTTCTTTAAATTTTATAGGGGCATGTTATAGTTGATTAGAGCGACACCAGTTAGGATCCTACGGTTCTCTCGTTCCGACACTACTATTTTCTATTGGATTCACTTAGTCTAAATGAATATACTAAACTCAACTTAATGAGTTCCATAATTTCATTTAGATCTTGGGAAGCCTCGTTAGCAACCATAGGTTACCTCCTGAGAGGGATTCCCGATCATCCAATATAGTCATCTTAATTTAGTTGAAGTTGTAGTTTTGTGTGATGTTTGTGATGAAATTTTGAGTTTTTTTATATTTTGAATGTTGTGGGGGTGAATTTTATCTTGGTTGATTTTAGTTTTAGTTTTAGTTTTGGTTTTGGTTTTGTGGCTATCCTAATTGTTTTAGTTTTCATGTAGGGTGGCGTCATTGTTTAGCATGCAAATTTGCAGGTTTAAAAGTACTAGAAAGACGACGCTGAAAACTGTAAAAGCGTACCTGATTAGTCTTCTCGTTCCACCACCTGAAACTAGAAAGGCATGTTAAGACAGTTTATATGAAACAGGGAAGTAAAATTTTGACGACCTATCTAACCCTAAGTCATATCTTGGTGGGTCCTTAGGAGTTTAATTAAGGATGATGTTGTCAAACCAAAATATTAAGTTTAGTAAATCTCTGATGTATCCAACAGATCTAGAGAAAGAAGCAGGTTTATGCTACTATCTCGCTGCCTGGTGGAAAATCTCAAGTTCTTTTAAACTTAATATGTTTCTTAATAATTCATCCTGTAAATACCCTTAGTGCTCGGTGAGCATTGATGTCTCAATTATCCCTAAGAGTAAGATAATTATCACCTGTAATTTAATTTTGAAGATTTTGTGGGTGAAGACCCTTAAAGAGGCAAGTTAGTGTTATTGGAACACTTAGCCAAATTTTGGTCCTAATTAGGTTCATAGTGTTTGAAAGATGTCTTAATTTTATTTGATATTTACTTTTTTGGTCCACATTTAAATGAAACTTGATTTAGCCTAAGTCACTACTAAGCCCTAAAGACCTGGTGAGTGGCTTAATTAGTTTTGAAAAGGTTAAGCTTTAGGTGGCCATGATTCATGATTTGAATTTCATTTGAAAATCAAAATAGGGGCATTAAATTGATTAATTATTGACTTCAAAATTCATACCCCTAAGTCATCGGTTCATTTTATTTTAATAAACTTCTAAATTTTAATAATTTAGAAATTTATTAACCTATCTTTTCAATTAAGAAGGTGAGGTTGGATTCTACCAATTAATCCTTTATGTTTCAAACATCAAATTAAGATCAGAGGTTGCCCGTTTACCTCCTTGAATTAAGCCTAAATGTTAATTAAGACTAAATTTCTAAAACTACACATTTGCCCCTAAGGCTCTATCACCTCATACGATGTCAAATTCAATTCAAATTAAGACATCAGAGGAGAAAATGTGATTTTTAAAATTTTAATTTAATTTATATAATTATTTTCATGCAAAAATAGGATTTTTCCAAGAAAATCCCTAACTTGACCAGGGTAAATCCAAATCTCTTGAAATTTTTACTGGAGCTAGACCTAGACTAGATAAGCTTTTGGAACAAATTTCATGATTTTTTTAATTTTATTTGAATTTGAACAATCATTTTAACTTCTAGAGTATTTATTAAATATAAAAAATTTTAATAGGGAGAATTAAGTTTTGTATTTTCGAAAAACCTTCTTGATGTCAGAGAACCCAAATAAGAAAATTTTATATATTTTTTATTTTTATTTGATTTATTGGAATTATTCTTAGTGAAAACCCATTTTTAGCCTTTAAAAAAAAATTTAAGCTTTGAAATTCAGTATCTTTATTTAGAAAATTAGGAAAAATATTCTAATGGTTCTTAAATACTTAGGATGCAATTTCAAACATTTCCATGAATTATTCTTTTTGTGATTTTTATGAATTTTTAATTATTTAAATATTGAAAAGAGGTTAAAAATCAAGTTTTTATTTTAAATACTATTATATTTTTAGAAAATACACTTGATCACAGAGAACTCAAAAAATAAGTTTTTATAATTTTTTATGTTATATTTTAATTATTAAAAATTAATTTAGTGCCAAAAATATTATTTATCTTTAAAAATCAACTTAAGTTACCAAATGAACTCAAAATGCTTTGAAGTTTTTATGATGAGTTCTCTAGATCCTAAAAAATAATGAAGATAAAAAATCAAGCCTTTTTGTTGTTTGTATTTTTTTAAAATTAATTATGTTAGTGATTTAGGGTTTGTAAAGTTTAGGTTTATTTTAAATGACTTAGCTAATGACAAATTTTCTTGAAGGCTCTCTAGTCATCATAAACCTTTCAAAATTTTCTTGGATTTTTATAAGCAACATGCTAATTTCCATGATTATTTTAAGCAAGTAATGCACATAAACATGAAAGTTATGATTATCTGTCTAGGGACCTCCTCTGACTTTGAAAAAATCGGGAATGTTCTCTAAGACAGAGGCAAGAAAATCCTAAAATTTCAAGCCATGGTGAGATTACTACATGCATGGAGAATCAAAACATCCAAATTATTATTTAATTAATTAAAATAAAATTATCATCAAATGGACTCCAAATCATTTTCACATTGTTCTCCTCTATTCACTGAAAAAGATAGTATTTTTATTTTATTTTTATGATTTTTCAACACCAAGATATGAATTTTTAAAGCTAGTGATCATTTTTTGATTTTTTAATTTCCCTATTTATCTATTAAACGCGTGACACGAACTGTGTCCTAGGAAGCTCCAAAAGCACGCGTGACACACTCTGGTTGGACACCGCCATCCACGTAGCTGCTGACTTGGCCCGCGGTTCATGTAATGAAACACTATCCGGCTCGATCTCCTCCGTCCATCCGAAACACGCGCGATCGGACGACTCCCCGTCATCGTCCCAAATTGAGCGTTCCCATGATTATCCATACTAAAACACTAAGATATTAGCCTAGACTCAACCAAATCACCTTGGGATTGATCCTATGGACTCATTTAAGTGAGACGAACATATCCATACAGCAATCAAGCAATTAAATTAAACCTAATTAAATGGAAAATCAAAATATGCTTGGGAGGAGGAGAAGTTTTATACCTTGGCTCTGAGAAGTGAAGCTTTGATCAGAGAGTCTCAGCAGGTTTGTTGGGGTCTAAAGAAGCTAGGGATTAAGCCTCATTCTATGGTGAAATGTCTAGACCTAAATTAGTCCAAGATCGATTTCAGGTGTTGGTCTAGAGCTATGCTAGGGGCTCTGTAGAAGGGGGATTTGATAGGGCTTTGGCTTCTCTCATTGTTGTGAAGGTGTGGGTAAGTTTAATTTGAGTTTGGCAGAGTTTAGAAATGTGGAGAGCCTTGCCCTATCTCCGACATGGTTTTGAGCTCAAAAATTGAGCTTCGACAAGGGGATTCAGGGCAATGTGGTGGTTGGGTTGCACTGAGGAGGTCACAAAGAGGCTTTGGGATCAATTTTGGGAAGTATCTTAGAGTAATTTTCAGCTCTCCCTCCATGGCCATGGAGGGGAGCATTTTATAAACATGGCCTTAGGCTTGCTACCATGGCCAATTGGGGGGTGAAATGTGCTGCCTAGGTGGACGGCAAAGCGGCTCTAAACTTCAATTTGGATGAGGTGGCCTCTAGGTTTGAATTAGGTTTAATCCCATGGGGGTGGCTCTCATTTTGTCCATTTTACAGCCACTAGGTTGGCCGCCTGGCAAGCCTAGTAGCTAGGGAGGTCAGGTGAGCTAGGGGAATATGTCAAAGCAACTTAATGTGTTTATGCTTTGTTTTGGCAAAAATATCCTAAGCTTCTGAAAATATGGCATTAAATCCATTAATTTAGGGTAACTTTGGTCCATTGCTTAGTTTAGGTGGCTTTAAGAGGTTTAGGCTGGTCACTAGGGTCCAACTAATGGTTGTGGAGTCATTAATTTGGTGACTTTGGGGTAGTTAGGCCATCTTTAGTTCATGGGTTCAATGTGGGTTCAAGTGATCAAAGCTTGGGTTTGGGCTAGGCTAGCCATGTAATTTGACCCTATTGATTGATAAACATTGTGTAGATGATTTTTATGAAGATTTTTGGTGAAGGGTTGAAGTAATTTTGAGTTCAATTGGTGAGTCCATTTGATGGATTTTTTAAGTTTGGTCAATTTGGGCATGTTGGGCTAGACATGGGTATAGGTTGGTCTAGCCTTAGGTTAAATCCAAATTAAATAGTTGAAATGATCAAGGGAGATGTTGTGAAAATTTTTCATGAAGGGATGGTGTGGAAATTTTGGGGCTAAGGCTATCAATTTGGTGAGACTTTGAGACATGGCCAATTTGGGGTAAATTTGGGGCTTTTTGGACTTAGGTTAAAATCCAAGGAAATTGAGGCCTCACCAATGTCAATTGAAGCTCAAGTTTGATGTATGGGGATGTTATGAAGGTTTTTCAACACAAATTGTGGCAAATGGAGTGGGCCATGCGTTCAATTTTGTGGAACCAAGTCATCGGGCCAAAATTTGGGTTTTTTTGTCTAACTCAAAATTGGGTTCAAATGATGGACTAATTGAGCTTGTATTTGGTCTAGATTGGTCATATCAAGAGTGGATTTGAGTTTAGAATTAAAATTGTGGTAAATTGAGACCAATTTGATAAACATTTAGAGTGATTTGGGGAAAATATGGGCCTTTAAAGGGCAATTTGAGGGTTTTGGTCAAAGATGGTTAAATTGGCCAAATTGGGTCATGTGATAGTTGAGAAAAATGAAATTGAGAATATTTGGGGGGTTTTGGGAATTTTTGAGTTTTTTGAAATTTTTGGAATTTTGGGTAAGGAGGGTTATTTTGGTAATTTGGCCAATTTTGGTGATTTTGGGTAGTTTGGGTGTTTTCAAGGTGTTTGAAATGATTTTTGAACCAAGTTGGGTATTTTGGGTAAATTTGGGAATGTTAGCCAAATTTGGGGTCCCAATGGTATCTAGGTAATTTGGGGGAATTTAGAGCCAAAATGATAACTTGGGTATCTTGTTAGAGTTGGAGTACCAACCGCCATAAATAAGCCATGAACCAATGGAAATCTCATTTTGGGTTCTCTATGTAGTGATCTTAGCCAAACCTTAGCCTAGGGCTAATGGGCTTAGGTGACCACCTACATGAGTCTCCCAAATGTATCAAGGGATCAAAGCCTAAAAGTTTAAGTTTAGGATAGGGAGTGGTTGTGAGTGCAAGTATTTACCTTAAGCCCTAGACCAAAACCCAGGGTCAACCCTAAGGTCCAATAGTCTTAAGGGTATCTTGAGTTCTCCCATAATGACCCCACCTACTAAGTGCTAAAGGTTAGGACCATTATGTAGAACTTCAAGCTGAGTAAAGTGGAGTGTAGAATTTCAGATGGTGAGGGTTCCTTGTCTAGTTTCCTGAGAATAGTCAATAGGAAAGTCCTATGGTTAGAACTTAGGCCACCAAAGAGGAAAAACTAAACCTCGACCAAAAGTGAGGTCAACAGGGCTTTAACCTGTCACTCTAGAGTCCTCTAATTCTATACCCTTTAAATATATTTCCCTATTTATTTTAACTCAACCCCATGAACTACAATCTCATTCATGAAATCATTATGTGATTCTAACCATTTCTTGACTGAGACAATACCATCTCGGATCTTACATGTTCTCACTACAAATATTAACATCTTAATTGTCTAAATCAAGAAGTAAATGAAGTCCAAGGTTCAAGTCATCACAACTTCTTCCAACATTGAAGTCTAATACTTCACACAAATTCCTTTTGAATATTTACTCACTTATCATTTTAAGGAAAACGGTAAAGAAAACTACTTGGAATTAATGGAGAAAATACAACCACACGTGAGTTAAAAGTAGAAATCATGCACAAAAACAGGAAATATAAATTAAAGGTAAGTGTAGACATAAAAATAAACAATTATCTCAAACTTTCTCCACCAAATGTCTTGAAGTTCCTTTGAATTCTCTTCCTTCTCTCACAATACAAACTAACACTCAAAATAAAATAAAATAAAGTAAAGGTGGTCAGTGGCGGCGGCGATGGGCTGTAAAGCTTGATGGATGGTCCGCCTTTGGCGGTTTTGTTGATGATCCAAGTCATTTCTTATAAAAATCCAAGGGGTGCCTTGGTGTCACTTTAAGAAGGTGTCTCCATTCAATGAATCTTCAAGAAGTTGCCTCCTCATAAGCCAATTAAATGAATTTTCATGTCCATTGGCTATTTCCCACATTTTTAGCAAGGGTTGCGTCAAGCACCTCTTCAAAAATCTACTCTAATTAAATAAATCATCAAGTAACTACTTCTGGAGCTTAAGCACGGGGTAACGCTTAGGCGCCCCAGTTCATTTTTGCACCCTTCTTCATTTTTGCTCCAAATTTGACCCTTGTTAACTCCTTTTAGAACTTTTTATCAATTTGATTGTACCTGTAAGAAAAATACAAAAATACCTTTCATTAAAGCTCAATATTTTAAAAATAGGTATGAAAATGTGCATAAAAACACTATATATTTTTGGTGTATCAAAATCCTCCAAACTTAAGATGTTACTTGTCCTCGAATGGCCTTTCATTCTTTAAAACCCAACATAAGTAGATAATGTATATGAGTTTCTTTAGGAGTTACCAAATTTTTTATGTAGAAATATAGTAGTCCAATTTAGAAAAAAAAAATAGTAAATTAGACCAACTTAAAGTTTAGAAATTTTTAATGTTATGAAATATGAAATATGAGTTATTATTTAATTCAGAAATATTGTAAATTTTCCAAATATAGAGTTTAGTCATTTTATCTTCTCCAATTAAAAATTTTTATTAAGCATAATTTACCCACTATATTATATCCTTAAGCTTAAGAGTTTCTCAAGTCTTATACATTAAAAGATCAGACGTTGAACCAATTTTTGATTAGGCACTAATCCTCAAACTTCTCTTACCTTTTTCAATTTTTTCTTTTCTTTTTCTTCTTTTTTACTTTCTTTTGTGGCAAGGATTAATACATCTGGATAGGCCTTTGCTGGTTTTGAATTCCACTCTTCATTTCCTAAAGCAAATAGTTGATATTTTTCTTTTACTTAAAAACATCATAATAGTTTTGAAAATTAATTTTAATAAAAGAAATTTTAGTTTTAAAAATAAAAAAAGTCTAAATTTCTAAATTTTAAAAAATATTTTTTTCCTATTAAAGATAGGTACACAATACTAAAAAATATTTACTTTAAGTTTTTCTTCATTACTATGAATTTTAATTAAATTCTTTTACTCATTTCTAAAATCAAAATTTTACTTACCAAATATAACTTCATATACATAATCATTATTCAAATTAAAATCAATTTTATATGAAATACAATTGCGGACAAATAAACTTTTAAGTTCTTTTTAGAAAAATTTTTCAACCCACCCCCAAACATAAATTTTTAATAGAAATAAAAAATTTTAGAATCACATATAAATAAGCAGGAATGGAAACTAACTATAACATGCTTGCAGGAATTTTTATATCCTAATTGTGCAAGTACAAAAATAAAAAATGGGAGTAAAAATTTAAATGAACAAATTTTAATTTTCTTAAAATGCAGAGATTCATCATACTTTTATGCAGTGGAGTATAACATAAAAGCAAATAAACACACTAACAAACAAACATGAGTGCAATATAAAGAAAAATAATCTGGTAGTAAATTAAAAATTTTAACATGCAGATTTTTAAGTAGCAAGTTAGCTAAATTCTAAACCTTTCTAAGAATCCAGAATTAAGTTCAACCAACACTAATTAAATATAAAAACACAATTAAAACAATTACTACCACACATAATAAGTACTCACTAAACACAAATACATCACATAATGGGTAAGAAAAAACACAAAAAACATAACAAAAACTAACAATCTCTGCAATCTCAACTGAATACATCACAAAAAAGTATAGAATACATACACCATCCACATTTCATAATAATAAATAAATATAAAATATAAAATATAAAATAGAAAGCAAAACTATAAATCTAGCTAATTATCATCCTCCTCATCACTACCATCACTACGCTAAGGAGCTGTAGGCTCATATGGTAGATATCTAGGATACTGAGGAAATACTACATCCTGGTTATCTCTATTAAGATGCTCCATAGCTATCTTGTATTCCTCCTCATAATCACTTCGTCTTCTCATATATTCATCCATATGCTTTGCAAAATGCTCTAAGATTGCCACTTTTTCATTTGTATAAATAACATTATTTAATATCCTTTCCATAAGCTGTGACTGAGTATCATAACAAAACGTCTGACTCCGTGTTGTAGAAGCATGGGAAGTAGAAGCTGGTGAAGTAGAGGCAATATAACTACTAGAGAATCCACCCTTCTAACCAAAAATAGAATGATAAGAATAAGTCTTCACATTCACACTGGTAATGGGCTTCAACGACTGTTTGATCTCCTCCCAGCTATCATATCTAACACCAGCCTACTTTTATAAAGAAAAGATCAAGGGTGCAAATTCCAAACTTGCAGTAGTAGCAGCAACAACAGAACTGGTAATAACTTGATAAATCAATCTTCCAATATCATTTGGCTTAGACTGCTGAATATAATAGTTTAAAGTTGCTCTCCATCGAGTCACTTCACTTAAATACTTTATCGGAAGCAGAAAAGCAGAAATAAAATAATGTCATGCCTTTGCATTGGCATCAAACTTTGAAGTAGAGAAGTTCACTCTTCTTTCATTTGTAATCTTCCATAATCCTCTCCTAACAGTCAAAGATGATATAATCTCATCTAGATCCTCCTCAGTAGGGCTATAATTTTCATAGAACACAAAGTACTAAGAGGAAAATGATAAAATTAAATAATTACCTCAGGAAAAAATGATATTGTCTTCTCTCGTACTATGAATCCTTCCTCATCAGCCTCCAAGAGATTAGCATAGAAATCTCATACTATAGAAATCACGACGATAGCAGAAAAATAACAGAACGGCTCCCACTGGCGGCTAACAATCAACTCTACAATAGCTCCTTCCAGATTTTTAAAACATAGCTTATGACTTAATTTACTAGAATGCAGTGCATCGCTATACTAATCCTGAGCTCTCAAACTAACAAAGTTACTTGGATTGAATGGAGCATTTCCCTTGCTTCTTTTCATTCTTGGTGCCATTTTCTTAAAAATGTATAAAATTCAAAATAAATTTCACAATCAACTCCAAATCACTAAACTCAACTCTTAAAAGCTTAAACCAACAAATCCATGCATTATCCATCAATTTTTTTAAAATTTTCACCATGAATAATGATTTCTCAGGCAGCTCGTTAATGTGCTCAAAATACATGGTGAAAATAAAAAGTTTTTGCATAGAAATGAAGCTCATACCTCAAAAGATCAAATATAACAAATTTAGCTGGAATCCATCAAGAAATCTTCAAAATAGGTGATGCCCTTGCTCCCAATTCACGAAAAACTGAGGAAGAAGGCGAGTGAAGGTGTGTTAACGGTGTTTTTTGGCCCAAAAATTCACTTAAAATAGCCCGCAAACCAATTTTCATGAACCAGCACTTAAGCACGAATGGTTCAACCCTTAGGTACCAGTCTTTCTATTTAGGCAGCACTTAAGCATGGGTTTTAGCACTTAGGCGCCAATGCACAAATTTTGATTTTTTCGATGCAAGTAAAATGCACTCCTGGCCTGAGTCGACCAGCCCTCTATTGTCTGAAAACATTATATATACTATTTTCTTCTCTCTTAAATCTCCTCTTATTCAAGATTCACCAACTTAAACTAATTCGATTCAACACTAAATAACACAAAATTTCACACAAACAAAACATTTATATTAATTCACGAACAATTACAAACACTTTCAAATTCATAAATTCTCAATCCAAATAATCTTGGATGAGAAAATTCCTAGCACAAACACTGGACAATATTAACATATTAAACACATTAAAACACACTTAACATTAACAAATACTAAAAACATAAACATAAAATAACAAACTTAGTTCGACTCTCTAGTTGATGGAACAAAGTCTAACCTATCGTTAGTCTATCCTTCAGCATTTAGAATGTATGTATGAAAGAACGGATGGTGATTAATAACTCTGGTTAAATCGTCTTCAATCACTTATTCTTAAGATACATTACCTTATCTTCTTATTCTATAAAACTGGTATGGATAGACTGTATCTTAAGTTGCCATCCCAAATGATCCAGATGTGCATTAAATTCTATCACTTTGGCTTCAAATTGAAGCCATGTTAGCCTCAATTTTAGTGATTTTCTCTGCTATTCCTTAGCTTCTAATGACGAGAAAACCATTATACATCTCTTGCGCACTCTGACTAATAAACTTCTTTCTCATTACTTCCTCCTTCTTCAAATCACTCTCCCAAGAAGACATTTTTCAAGTCTTCTCTCTTTCTACATAAAATTTAGGATTAAATAGAGGTGTGGTGAAATTTCTCTTTTGTCCCTTCTTTAAATAGGCTCAAAACCTTCCCCATAACTCCTAAACACAGCCCAGAACTAGACTCACACATTCAAGCCAACCAATTCAATGTTAGAACTTCTAGAAAATAAATTCAGACATGTTTTTTAACTGTCGCGCTTAAGCGGGGATCTTGACACTTAAGCGCCAGTGCTTAATTTAGCATAGGTCAACCTAACATCCAAACATTCGTTCTAACATGTCTATGATCTTTTATGGTCTTAGAATAATCATAAACTCAATATATGGTCAAAATACTACGAGAATTTTCTAAATCACAGACAGCAATATAACAATAAAAACAAACAAAGATAACTATGAGTTGCTTCCCATAGAGCGCTTAGTTTAATGTCATCAGCCTGATGTAACCGATGCTTATTCTAGTTAATCCAACATCAAAAAATCATTTCATTTAAGTTAGTCACCTAAAAGGTAGGATTTCAACCTGTGACCATTTACTTTTAATATTTTAGTTTTAGGATATTTGATATCCACAACTCCAAAGGGATAAACTTTCATCACAATAAATGGGCCCATCCACCTAGAATAAAGTTTGCCTAGAAATAATCTAAACCTGGCATTATAAAGCAAAACTTGTTGCCCTTGGTGAAAATTTTTGGTTTAAATCCTTTGATCATGCCACATCTTCATCTTTTCTTTATAAATTTTAGCACTTTTATAAGATTCATTCCTTATCTCTTCAAGCTCATTTTATTGCAATAACCTCTTCTCACCAACATCTTTTAAATTGTAATTAAATTCCTTAATCATCCATTATGCTTTATGCTCAAGTTCAACTAATAAGTGACACGCTTTCCCAAATATTAGCTTGTTTGGCGACATTCGTATAGGAGTTCTGTAAGCAGTATTATAAGCCCACAAAGCATAGTCAAGTTTAGTTGGCCAATCAATTTTTGTTGGATTTATAGATTTTTCTAATATTCTTTTAATTTCATGGTTGGATAATTCAGCCAAACCACTTGTCTAAGGATGATAAGCAATAGCAATTCTTTGGTTAACATATTATTTCTTTAATAATTTAGCCATTATTACCTTTTTGAAATGACTTCCCCCGCCAGTTATGATTACCCTCGGCATCCCAAATCTAAAAAATATATTCATTCCTAAATACATTGCAAACTTTGAGCTTCACATCAAGGTAAAGCAACAACTTCTATCCAGTTGGATACATAATCTACTGCTAAAAAATATATATATAAATTTCCTAAATATGTTATAAATGGTCTGATGAAATATAATCCTCAAACATCAAATATCTTAACTTCTAACACATAATTAAGGGTCATCTCATCCCTCCTAGAAATATTGTCAACTTTTTAACACTAATCACAAGTTTTGATATAAACGTTAACATCTCTAAAGACCAATAAAATCCAGATTATAAAATTTTGTGTGTTGTTTTATCAACACCAAAATGTCCCCAAAAATCAAAATTATGACATTTTTTAATAATTTCATAAGTTTATTCTAAAAGCACACATTTTCAAATATTATGATCATTTCCTTGTTTATATAAAAATGGGTCATCCCAAAAATAAGTTTTAGCTTTAGATACAAATTTCCTTTTTTGTTGGTTTGTCATTACATATGGTATAACATCACTAAAAATGAAGTTCATAATGTCAACATACCGTAAAATACGCAACTCATTAAAATTGAGCTATCTTCATGTGGAAGTTGTTCATTAATTTCTTTTTCAAAACAGAGTGGTTTTTCTAATTCAAGCCTGGACAGATGATCAACAATTTAATTCTCAGCTCCCTTCCTATCCACTATTTTAAAGTCAAATTCTTGCAAAAGAAGAACCCATCTTATGAGTCTTGATTTTGCATCCTTCTTTTCCATTAAATAGTTAATAGCAGAATGATCTGTATGCACTATACATTTAGTACCAATTAAGTATGATCTAAATTTATCAAAAGCATATACTACTGCTAATAACTCTTTCTCAGTTGTGGTATAATTGATTTGAGCTTCATTAAGAGTTCTACTATCATAGTAGATAACCTTGAAAATCTTATCATGCTTTTGCCCAAAAACAACTCAAATAGTATAGTCACTAGCAACGCACATTAATTTAAAAGGTTTTTCCCAATCTGATGAAATAATAATTGGTTTGGTGACCAATTTTTCTTTATATAATTCAAAAGCTTTTAGGCACTCGTCATCAAAATTAAAAATTACACCATTTTCAAGTCAATGACACAGAGGCTTAGTAATTTTTGAGTTGTTAATATAACGCCTGTAGAAACCAGCGTGTCTTAAAAAACTCCTAATTTCCTTCACACTTGTTGGGTAGGGTAAATTAGTGATCACTTTAATTTTTTTCGGGACTACTTCAATACCAATTTTTGAATTTTAGTGTCCCAAAACTATTCCTACTGCTAACTTAAATTGACATTTTTCCCAATTAAGGACTAAATTTATTTCTTCACAGAGCTTAAGAACTTTTGATAGATGTTCTAAAAATGATTGAAATGAAGTTCTAAAAATTAAAAAATCATCAATAAAAACTTCAATCCCTTTTCAATTAAATCAGAAAAATAGCCATCATTCAACTTGGAAATGTAGTAGGTGCATTACATAAACCAAATGACATTCTTCTAAAAGTAAATGAAGAATAAGGACTGCTAAAAGTTGTTTTCTCTTGATGCACAGGAGCTTTTTGTATTTGGTGATAACCAGTATATCTATCCAGAAAATAAAAGTGTTTATGCCCAGCTAGTCTATCCAGCATCGGCTCTAGAAAGGGTAGTGAAAAATGATCTTTCATAGTGGCGAGATTTAGTTTTCTATAATCAATGCATATCCACATCCTTTGACTTATCTTGTTGGTATTAACTCATTATGTTTATTCAAAGTCACAGTCACTCCTCCTTTCTTAGCAACATAGTGAATTGGACTAAACCATGCACTATCTCAAATAGGGTAGATAATTACAGCATCTAACCACTTTAAAATTTCTTTCTTAACAACTTCTTTCGTAATAGAATACAATCTCCTTTGAGGATTATCCCTGGTTATGTAGTTCTCTTCCATATGATTTCTATGCGTACAAATTGCAGAACTGATTTCGTTTATATCAACAATTGCCCATCCAAAGGCTTTCTCATAACTCTTTAAAGTTTTCATCAAACTCTCTTCTTCTTCTGTAATAATTTTGAGGAAATTATGACAGGTAATGCAGAGGAATCACCTAAACAGGCACACTTCAAATGTTCAGGAAGTAAATTCAACTCAAGCTTGATAGATTTTTGAATTGATAGACAAAAAGATGTATTTTTTTCTGTTGTATCTAAAATTTCAAAACTTTCTTGGACATAGTTTTAATCTCCCTTGCATAAATCTTCATATTGATCCAGTTGATCTTCTTGTTCATGTTCTAAATCTTTCATCTCATATTTCTCTTCATAAGTTGTTTTGAAGTAGCATTCACTTAAATATCTTAGAACATCCATTCTATAGCATTCAAAATATTCACCTTTTATATGGTATTTCATTAATTTGAAAATATAAATGTTTGGATCATTAAGGCGCATAGTTAATTATCCTTTATGCACATCTATATCATTATTCTTCTTGTGGCTAGGAAAGGTATCCCCAAATTGATAGGTATCTGCTTATCTTCCTCCATTTCTAGCATAATGAAATCATTAGGAAAGATGAATTGATCCACTTTCACTAGGAAATCTTCTGAAATTCCTTTAGGATATGTTATTGAATGATCTTCTAACGACAGAGTTACAGTAGTAGGGGTTTTTTCTCCAAATCCAAATCTTTTAAATATTGATAATGTTATAAGGTTGATCCCTGCTCCTAAATCACATAAAGCTTGCCCATAAAATTTTACTCCTATTGCACATAAAATTGTAAAGCTAATAGGATCTTTAAGCTTTTCAGGAAGCTTCTTCTAAATTATAGCACTGCACTCCTTACTAAGTGCAACTAATTTGGTAACTTCAAACTTCCTTTTCCTGTTAAGAATATCCTTCATAAACTTCACATAGCTTAACATTTGTTTTAGAGCTTCAAAAAATGGAATATTAATTGTATGCTTCTTAAAAATTTCTAGAAATTATAAAAATTGCTTATCCAACCTTTATTGTGGAAGCCTCTGAGGAAATGGAGGTGGTGGTTTTTCTAAATTAACTTTAAGTGGAGAAATAGGTATCTCTAAACCTTCTAGAGTGTCCTCTTTTGATTCTTCATTCTCTTCTCTCTCTCTCTACTTTATTCTCTTTTTGAACTCTACCTTCCAATTCTCTTCCACTTCTGAGTTGAACGGCTTTTACTTGCTCTTTATTCTGGTCTTTCAAACTTATTTTCTGTATTACTAGGAAGTGTTCCTCGAGATCTATTACTTAATGAGTATGCTATTTATCCCAATTAATTCTCAATATTTATAATTGTATCTCTTTGAATTTGTAACTTATTTCCCATTTTTAACACCACTTCTTCTGTAGACAACTTCTTCTCCTTAAATTGTGGATTACTATTAAAAGCTGGAGGATAAGTAGTTCTATAATTATTATTCCATTGATTGCTCTAGTTTTTCAATGGGTTTACTTGATTGTTCCCTCCATTACTGATTATAACCACCCGTAGCATTATTCCAATCGATGTTGGGATAGTTTTTCTAACCAGGGTTATAATAATTTGAATATGGGTTATTCTACTTATTATTTATGTCATTCAAAGTCTCTAATGATGCCTGAGAATCTATAATTTGGCCCAATGAATTCTCTTCAATCATTGGAATTGGTTGAGAAAAATTCTTTCCAAATTGGTTTAACTTCTTTAAAATTGCAGGAATTAGATTTGCTAGCAAGGCAAAAGCATTAGTTTCATGAATATTGGCTACTTTCTTAAGATTTACCCTTTTAGAAGGCTATTGAAAATTATTAGTAGCCAACTCTTCTATTAAAGATAAGCATCATTAAATGGTTTTGACATCGCTAAACCACCAACAACGGCATCAATAATATATCTAAGAGATCTAGCTAATCCATTATAAAAAGTTTGAATTTTTAACCAATCTGGTATAACATGGTGTGGACACATTCTTAAGCATTCTTTAAATCATTCTCATGCTTCATAAATAGATTCGTCTTCAAACTAACTAAAAGATGTAATATCATTTCTAAGCTTCATAGTATTTGATGGTGGAAAATTTTTAGCAAGGAATTTTTGTGCTAAATCACTCCAAATTCTGAGAGATCCAGATGATAATGAATGTAACCATATCTTAGCCTTATCCTTCAGTGAGAAAGGAAATAATCTAAGTCTTATAACATTATTTAATATACCATCATATATAAACGTAGCCCACAATTCTAAAAAATTGAAAAGATTTAAATTTGGATTTTTAGTTGGTGCTCCCCCAAACTGATTATTTGATATCATTTGGATAATAACAGGTTTAAGCTCAAACGAATTAGTCACTACAATGTTTTTTTGGATGCTATAATGAAGTTCATCCACCGTAAGCTTTGCATAATCTCTTGAAGATCTACACTCTTCAACATTTTAATTATTCTAATTTACCATTTCTTGAAAAATTTTTGTAATTTTTAATTTTTTAATTTTTCTATTAGTTTTTTTCTAATTTTGAATTGTAAGGCACAAGTCCAACTGAACCTAATCTACGCATACATTACTAAAAAATACATAAGTTAAAATAAAGCAAAAAATAAAAATACACAAACTTTATATAAAAATGACACTAAAATATTCCTAAAAAATATTTTTAAGTTTAAATAAGGCTTACTAAAAATTTTGCTCTCTAAAAACTTCTATTGAAAATATTTTTGCAAATTACTTTTATATTTCTCCTCCTCCTCGGCAACGGTGCCAAAAACATGGTGTCGATTGTTTGGTATAGATAGATGTAAAATGCAATATATGATTTTAATTTCTTTAATAGGTATTCTTAATTTTCAACAAAGCCAAAAAGTTGATCCAAAGAAAAAGCTAGGTAAATCTTTCACTATGAAGCAAATAAGAATGCAATTATAATATTTCAATATAAGAAACTACGCAAGTATACTTATCGTTATCAAGTAATATAGAACTTTCTGATTAAATCCCAAATATCGATCTCACAGGGAGCACTAATGTTAGATAACAAAATTTTATTTACAATATATTCTTACTTAAATTTAAGATGCTAAAATAGGAATGAAAGTTTGATTCTTTTTGTAATTTTTGTTAATTGAAAATAAAGTGATCAACTAATTAACTTAACTAAAATACTTGTCTATAAAATTTGATGAATGGTTGGTCTCTGGCGGTTTCCTTTGATGATCCAAGTCTTTTCTTATAAAAATCCCAAGGGTGTCTTGGTGTCTCTTAAAAAAGGTGTCGTCATTCAATGAATCTTTTAGAAGTTGCCTCCTCATAAACCAATTGAATGAATTTTCATATCCATGGGTTATTTCCCATGTTTTGTCAAGGATTGCTACAAACACCTCTTCAAAATTCCACCCAAATAAAATAAATGATCAAGTAACTACTTCTAGCGCTTAAGCATGGGGAACCTGAGGCTTAGGCTCAGAGCCTCTGGAGCTTAGGAGTCAGACTTGACACTTAGGCACCCTAGTTTATTTTTGCACCTTTCTTCATTTTTGCTCCAAACTTGACCCTTTTCACTCCTATTAGCATTTTTCATCCATTTGATTGTACCTTCAAGAAAAACACAAAAATAACTTTCATTAAAGCCTAATATCTCAAAAATAGGTATAGAAATGTGTATAAAAATATTATATATTTTAGGATGTCCAATATCATTCGCTTCATATGGATGGATATGTGGTGTGGCAGGATCAGAGCCATCCATTTCTAATACACAGAACTGGACGACATCGGGTCATCGTCCCTAGGGGATGTTAACTCAAGAACTGTTTGTAATTACATTATCGCTCAAATATTAATGGATTTTCATGAAATTTATTCTAAAGCTTCAATTTAATGATACAAACATATCCATACGGTTATGTGGCTATGATGTGATCATTTTCTTCACAATGTTCCAAATC
Source organism: Phalaenopsis aphrodite (assembly GCA_003013225.1). NCBI lineage: Eukaryota > Viridiplantae > Streptophyta > Magnoliopsida > Asparagales > Orchidaceae > Phalaenopsis > Phalaenopsis aphrodite. Next base: position 1,286,707 of record NEWO01000052.1, read on the forward strand.
TAATCAAGACATTAGGGTTAAAGTTCCATACCTGGTTTTGGGTGGTGGGGCCTCAGTTAAGCTTTATAGGAACAATCATCAGGTCCTTTTAAAGCTCCTCCTTAGCTCAATTTAGAGTGATTTTAGGCTGCACTACGTCTTAGCTGAGAATGCCTCATGATTTCACATAGTAGTAGGTTAGAGCTTGCGAGAAAGGCTAACTTAGATGGGTAACTTCATCATGGAACTTAGGGAAGCTTTTGGAAGTGTTAAATTAAAGTTTAGAGATGGTTTTTGTCTAACCCAAAAAATGTCCTAGATTTCAAATAAAAAATTGACGCTTCCTATTGAGTTACAGAGGCTAAAACTATAGAGGTTTTATTGTTTAGGATATGGGGAGTATTTTTTGTTGTTTAGGGTAACAAGCGTTGAAGACTTTATCTAACTTCTTCTAAGTGTAAGCTCTTGGATATGACTTGTTATAGCCATGGGAAAGCCATGGATAAGCTTGAACTCAAATAGAGGAGGAAGGAGGTGGCTCATTATGGTTTTGAAGATAATCTTTTCTTTGAGAGTAGCCATGTTGAGCTTCTCTACAGTGTGTCATGATGAGCTTCAATTATGGTAAAAGTGGTGGCTATGGCATGGCTTTTTCCCATTCAAATAATGATGAGGTAGATAAGGACCAGAAGGATGATTTGGTTTGAACATTCCATGTTGATCCAATGAGGGTGAACTAATTGCCATGTAAGTAGCCAACTATCCCTTCCTCACGATGACTTTTGAAAAGTTAAAAAATTGGGCTTTAAGTGTCTTAATGGGTCTTCATGGGTATTATGTCATGAAGGGTTTTGTAGGTCTTGAGTGACCTGAAATGACAAGTCATGAATGTCTTTGAGCTTGGGCTTCCATAGAAAATTTTGGGTTTTCATTGGTAGGCTTAGATTTTATCTATATGTTGGTTATGGTTATGATTTTAGGACTTAAACAGTAGGATTAATAAGACCTAATTTTACTCTTTTAATTAAATAAACAATTAAGTAATTAAGAGATTAGAAAATTTTATCAAAGGACCATGAATTGATTAAAAATGGTGTAGGTTGACCAATTGATCAGAGTTGACCAGTTGGGTCCCGTAGTTGACCAAATGGTCCATGTGCGTAATGTGGCGACCATTGGGTCTATGGTTGCCAATTGACCAAGTTGGACAAATTAGGTCCTAAAGTTGACCAATTGACCAAGTTTGACCAATTCGGTCATAGGGTTGACCAATTGGCCATGTTTGACCAATTAGGTCCTAAGGTTGACCAATTGACCAAGTTTGACAAACTAAGTCATAGGGTTGACCAATTAGGTCATAGGGTTGACCAAGTTTGACCGATTAGGTCTTAGATTTGATCAACTGACCAAGTTTGACCCATTAAGTCTTATGGTTGACCAATGGTCAATGTGGTGACCATTGGGTCCAATGTTGACCAAATGTTCAATTTAGTGACTATTGGGTCTAGGGTTGATCAAATGGTTAATGTGGTGACTAGATTAGGGTTTGACATTATCGATCTGATCACCTTAGGGTAGCATCATGATTTGAGCTCAAAGAGGGTACATTAGGGATTAATCCAACTTTTAGAAAATGGGGACTCTAAATAGGTTCAATGGGGTCAATGTTGGTAGACCTCCTCCGTAGGATGGATTTAATGAGCATGTTAATCTTTATATTTTTAAAAGGGTGCCTGGATATCCTAAATTAATGTGGATAACTCAAGACATGTCCTATCTATCGATGTCAATTTGGGGTAGGTTCTCATAAAAGTGAAGTCAACAATGCGCCCTTAATATGTGTGTAATACTAAATAAGTTTGTCACACAGGTTGGCGTTGACCGAAGTGGTAAAGATAACCCAAGAAATTGTTATTGTGTCAGTGGCTTTAAATAAGAATGCAATTATACCGTGCCAGGTAGTTTATCATTTATTTATTAAGCCCATTGAGAAAGAGAGTGTTATGACTAAAGAAGTCATAGGGAATATGTAAGCTATAGGAAAGCCATGATTTCTTTACCAGAAAGGCCTTACATCCCATAGCAAAAGCAATAACAGATGCCATATTTCCTTAAAGGAGGTCTTATGCTACTTTTCAAAGATATAAAATGTCAGTAATGGAAGGAATGCTAGAGGACTTATATCATATTCCAAAGGAAGAGTTAGAGGATAGCCATAATTTAGTATTAGGGAGGTCTTATATCAAATAACAAAAGAGATACTAGATGTCATATTCCATAGAAGGAGGTCATATACAACATCTCACAGATGTCAAATGTCAATTTTAAGAAAGGAATGCTAATAGACTTACATCCTATCCCAATGGAAAAGCTAAAGGAAATCCATAACTCCTCGTTAGAGGGGTCTTATATCCAATAATAAAAGATAAAGTGGATGTCATACTCCATTGAAGGAGGCCTTATACCATTTCTCAATGATGTCGAATGTCAATTTTGAGAAAGGAATGCTAATAGACTTACATTCTGTCCCATGGAAAAGCTAAGGGAAATCCATAACTATGTGTTAGGAAGGTCTTATATCCAATAGCAAAAGAGAATGTAGATGTCATACTTCATTGAGAAGGCCTTATACCACTTCTCAACGATGTTGAATGCCAATTTGAGGAAGGAATTCTACTAGACTTACATCCTATCCCAATAGAAAAGCTAGAGGAAAGCCATAACTCTGTGTCAGGGAGTTCTTATATACCAAATCAAAAGAGAAAGTAGATTTCATACTCTGATGAAGGATGCCTTATACTACTCCTTAATAATGTTGAATGTTGGTTTTGAGAAAGGAAGGCTAATAGACTTACATCCTATCCTAGAGGAAAAGCTAGAGGATATCAATAACTCTGTGTCAGGAAGGCCTTATGTAAAATAATAGAAAAGAAAGTAGATATCATTCTCCATTTAAGGAGGCCTTATACCACTCCTAAAAGATGTTGAATGTCGGGTTTGAGAAAAGAATGCTAATAGACTTACATCTCATCCCAAAAAACTTCATGAAAGCCATAATTCCATGTTAGGAAGGCTTTATATCCAATAGCATAAGAGAAAGTGGATTCCATACTTCGCTGAAGGAGGCCTTGTGTCACTCCTAAGAGATGTTGAATGTCAATTTTGAAAAAAGGAATGCTGATAAATTTATGTCCTATCCTAAAGGAAAAGCCATAGGAACGTTATAACTCTCTGTCATGGAGGTCTTATATCCAATAGCAAAAGAGATGTGTGATATATGTATAAAGAGGAGTGTATTTGTCTTGCATCTTTTATTTTAGATTTTGAGATGTGATGTTGATGTTGTTTCATGAAATTTTGTTTATTTTAATTTATGTCATTTTTAGTTGCAAATGTTCATTTTGGCGTTTCAGGATCTGCGCAAGCAATGTTATTAGTTGGGGATTTTTATTAGTAATAAAACCCAGGTATCATTGCTTTATAAAGCATACTATATACTGATGAAATGTCAACAAAAGATTTCAAATGTAGATCACATCTTCTCAAACGTAACATCATTATAGAAAGGTGTCAATAGAATATCATATAATGTACATCACATTCATATTCTTATCTTTATCTTAGCAACCTTGGAATAAATTGAGACATACCATCGATATCTAGCACTTTAAGGTACTGTCAGAAATGATTTTTTTCATGTATAACCTAGGATATTGGATACACATGGGGTCATGGCATTTCTAAAGGTTGCAATCCCTCAAGTTCTGGTATGGGCTAGTAATAAACTACCTTTATCAAGATGTATTCTTTGGAGTGCTATTGAAATTCTTTGACGACTGACTCTTGGTAAACATTGCTTTTCCATATCAGCTCTGTTTCCTTTCAAAGTCATTACTACTCCGTGGGGTAGGGGAATTTGATATGAACCACGAAATTAGGGACCAAACTCTAGATTAGTCAATGTTCTTTATAGCACTCGTAAGAGGGTAAAGAATAGGATTGCTCCAATTTGACACAAAACATTTTTTATAGATATTTTCAAATGATTTTAGTCTCTTCACAAACCATATACTCAATATAAAGGGGAAGGATGCTTTTTTAAATTTGAACTTTCCATCAAAATAAAAAATTTGTTTAATTTTAGCAATTTTATTTATGAAACTTTAGTATTTAGTTTAGTTTAATTTTTGTAATCTTACATCTGCATTTTAATCAGCATTCACCATAGTAGTCAATTTCAAATTTTGCACTTTACTTTTATTTTTTGTTTTTGTTATAAAAAATTTCTAAAATTTACCTTAGGACTTTCTAATTTCCCTGTAGGATCGATCCTTAGGACTCCATTAGAGCCCTTTATTACTTGCACTATACGTATACTTACATTGATATATAGGAGAAATTTTATATTTTAAAAAAGAGTTTTAAAGGACAAATTATATTTATAAAAAGTGTTTTGCTAAGATTATATTGCATATATATTATAAATCAACTTGCATCAAGTGTTAGGCACCGTTAAGTGGTGTTAACTTCATAAATATTTGCATATACAAATCTCGCGTGCCAAGTTTTTGGAGTCGTTGTCGGGGAAGTAATGGAAAATATTAGTAATTTATTTTATTTTATGTAAAACAAGAGAAAGATTTTGTTAGTAGTTTAATTGGAACATTTTCGTATTTTATTGTTTGCTTGTTTTTAAACTTTCTTTATTCTGCTTATGCGTAGTGTAAGATCTAAAAATTTAGTACATTACGACTCTAAGTTAGAAAGAACTGTTAGAAAAATTTGAAAACAACAAAAAGAGAAAGATCAGTTTTGCAAAATGGCATGCAATTTAAACAATGTTGGAAATGAAAATGAACTTCATCTATGACCTTTAAGAGACTATGCAAATCCTACAGAAGATGTAATTCATTTTAGTATACAAAATCCTACTATAGCTGCCAATTTATTGAAACTTAAACCTACTATTATACAAATGGTACAAAATAATCAGTTTGGAGGGACACCTACTGAAGATCCTAATTTAAACCTTGCTAGTTTTTTTGAATTGTGTGCTACATTTAAATATGATGGAGTGTCAAATGATGTCGTCAAACTTAGACTTTTTCCTTTTTCTTTAAGTGATAAAGCTAAGATGTGGTTAAACTCATTAGCACATGGATCTATCAGAACATGGGGAGATTTATCACAAAATTTTTTATCAAAATTTTTCTCACCTTTAAAAACTCCTAAGCTTAGAAATGATATCACATTTTTTTGTCAGTTTGAAGGGGAATCAATTTATGAAGCATGAGAAAGATTTATTAAGCTCCACCATGCGTTGCTAGATTCTTTTCTAATTGTTCTTTAGTTCTTTAGAATTCTTTTCTAAGATTTAATGGTCATTTAGTTCTTTAGAATTTAATAGTCATTTAGAATTTAATAAGCATGGGAAAGATTCTATTCTAAGATTTAATAGTCCTTTAGTTCTTTAGAATTTTGAGTTTTTTGGTGAGTTTAAGTGTGAATTCTTTTCTTAAGAGTTTTTATAGAGGGAGAGAAGTGAGAGATTCCTTCTTCCTTACATCTTCTAAGGGAGAATCAAGAGTATTGTAAAGATAGAAAGAGTCCAAGAGAGGCTACAAGGGATTTGCTTTGAGAACGAGTTTTAGATGAGTTTTCTTTGTTTATTATTGTTGTATAAACTTTCTTTTATATACAAAATTAATGTTTTGTTGTATATTTCTCATGAAGTCTGAGTAGTTTTTATTATCTTTCTCTATACTCTGAGATATGGTGAAATGAAGCGATAATTTGGATGTTTCAATTTTAAAAATATAAAATAAATTGTGATGGTTGTTTAACTTTGTTCCTAATTTAACTTCGTTCCTAATTTACTTTTTGATCTGGGCAATAAAAATGTTAAAATATGTAGTGAAACATATGATCTGGAAAATGTAGTATGAGTTCTACAACAGAGTGAAAATCACATTTAATTGCATGGAGGAGCAATTCAATCATGAAAATAAGTGCAAATAAATAAGGAAATGTACATTGTTTGGTGTAAAATTAGAGATTTTAAGGTGACAGACTAAAATCCCCAATTTGTTCTTTGTGTTTAAGAACTAAAGCGAGCGTTAGACTTCAACGAAAAGGAAGTGGGACCTTTAGAGTGAGAGACAGTATCCTCTTAGCCTAACTACATATTTAAAGGCTGGACCTAAGATTAACAATTATTCTTTGTAACACTGAATGAGGGTAGAGAATTAAAATGGATCTTATTTGGTAGAATATAGATTTAAACTATTTATCTCATCTCATTTTACCAAAACTCATTGTAGTGGGAAACATGTTTTTTCATATTAGATAAATTCATCACATAAACATAGTTTGGTAGATACTGTTTAAACTTTGCATTATAGTTTTACTACTAGTTAATAATTTACCTCTAATCGTACATCAAATATTCAAAATTAGTGAAAATAATTTTATTTTATTGCGGTGAATTTACTAGTTAATTTATCATTTCCAAATTAAACCTTCCTCTTGGGATCCATATTTCGGGTTTAAACAGAAAGTCTTGTATTGCTTGAAAATGATACGTACACTTACGTAGAATCCGTACATAAATTACTTAAATTTCTTATTCATAAAATAACGCATCAAATTTTGGTGTCGTTACCATGGAGTCAAATTTATATATTTTACACAATTATATCATCGGGATCAGTTCTCTAGAATATATTATGTTTTATTTAATGCTTTAAAGCCTATATGTAGTTTTACAGTAAGTACCTCCAGTATACCAGAGCCAAGTTTCATAGTCAGAATTCCTCTACAAGTCAATTTTTATTTTCATGCATTTAATATTTTCTTTCAACTATTAAATTTCATATCCAAAATATTTTTAAAGTCATTTAAAAACTTAAGTTTGGGGGAAACAAAAAGTTATTTTGAAAAAGAGTAAACTAAACTTTAATTGTTCTTAAGTAAGCATAATTTTAAAATATTAATTTAACATGGCGTGGGGAATTAAAATTTAACTTTAAATGACTATACTTCTATTTATAAGTATTATAGTAAATTTAGGTAAGGAGTTTTTGTAATGAAGGTCAATTCTAACGTTGAAGATATTTGGTATGATAAGATAAGACTTTGCTTTTCTTTTTAAAGTAAAGAAAATTATATTTTTTAAGTGTTAAGAATTTTAAAGTTTCAAGTAAGAAGAAAGGAATGAGACTTTATGAAAAATCATAAACTAATATGAATTTATAAGGTAAATAAAGGTATAGATTTTTTACTTTAAGAAGAGGATAGTGAAGTTTAAAATCACTAAAGACTATCTAGTTATATTAATCCTTACTTAAAAAAGAAAAACAAAAAGAAAAGAAAGGATTGAAAAGATCCTAAAAGAAAATAAAAAAAATTAAAAGAAAAGAAAGAAATATAAGTGAGGAGAAGCTCGAGGAAATGCTAATCAAAAATTGGTTTCACTTGAATGAACTTCAGGAAAAATCTTTATTACATTTTATAAACTTATATTAGTTTATTAGTAGCATTCCTAGTAAAGTTTTCATGAAATTCTTTTTTATATGAACGTTCTAAATGTCCTTAATATAACAAATTGCAATTCTTATTAAAATGAAAATAGATTCAGAAATCTTAAATTTGATTACTAAGTATTCCTAGACTTAGAATTTGAAGCTAAGTTATTAAAGGGTTTTCCTTAAATTTTGTTATTCTATTTATAAAACTAAAGTATAGAAGTTATAAGTTAAACTCTACTCATAAGCCATATGTTTTTATGTAATAAAAGTGTCACTTGAGGACAAGTAACATTTAAGTTTGGGGGATTTTGATACACAAAAATAATATGTTGTTTTAAGTACCTATTTTATGCTTTTTTTTTGTGATATTGCACTTTAAAGAAATGTATTTTTTGTGTTTTTGTTGCAAGTATATATCTTTTATGCATTTGGAGCAAAAATGATAAAAATGATTAAATTTGGAACAAAAATGGCTTAAATCCATAGAACTGGCGCATGATGCGCCAAAATCTGGGAAGTTGGCGCATGATGCGCCAGAGATAACTTTTTCAAATTAAGGTGGGAGACAAATTTTGCGTGAATTTTCAATGGGACACTTGTTCTACATACCCCTTTGAGTGATTTAATGCATCTATACAGATTGGAAGATTCTTTTAAGAAGGGATATGACTTTTAGATCAAATGATACATCTTTTAAATTCAAAAGAGTTGACTTTTGGAGGAAATTTTGAATTCTTTTCCAAAAGGGGAAGCCTAAGAATAAAACTAGATGACTTGAAGAACATCTGGGGGGGACGAAAAGAGGTTTTGGTGGGTGGCGTGAGAGTCAGAGAGTGGGAGAAGAAGAGATTTTCTTCTAGGTTTTTAAGAGGAGAGGGAATTTGAGAGATTTCTTCTTCATTGCATTTCTAAGAGAGAGTTGGAGTGTTTATAAAGAGAGAAAGGCTTGGAGAGAACTTCCAGGGATTTTCTTGCGAATGATTGTGAAATAAGTTGTATTTTTATTTCTTTTGTTTTGTAAACTCATTTTTATATATGAAATTTTTGTTTTATTGTATCCTTCACATGAATTATGAATAATCTTCTTTATCCTTCTCCCTACTTTGAGGATATGATTTTTTGAAGAATAGATTTGTTTTTCTACCATTTTAAATGACTATAATATGTGATGTTTTGAACTTTAATCTTCATTTACTTTTCAATTTGGCCAATTGAAATGTTAAAACTTGTTGAGAGATATATGTTCTTAAATGAAATATGATTTCTACAACATAGGGAGAATCAAATTTGATTTCATGGGGGAGTATGCCATCCATGGAATTGGGTGCAAATAAATAGGGAAATATACTTTTGTTGGACGTAGAATTAGAGATTTTAAGGTGGCAGAATAAAACCCCCAATTTGGTTCAGTTGATTGGAAACTAATGCAAGATTGTTAGCCCTCAGAGGAGGGAGTAGTGGAAGCACTGGAGTGGCAGCTGGTATGCTCCCTGCCTAACCACAAAATTAGGGACCAAACTCTAGATTAGTCAGGTTCTTTACAGCACTTGGAAGAGGGTAAAGAATAGGATTGCTCTTTTTTTGCACAAAATAGTTTTTATAGATATTTTCAAATGATTTCAATTTCCTTACAAACTATATACTCATTATAGAGAGGAAGGATGCTTTCTTAAATTTGAACTTTCCATCACATCAGAAACTTTATTTAATTTTGGCAACTTTACTTTTGAAAGTTAGGTATTTAGCTTAGTTTAATTTCTTTAATCTTATATCTGCATTTTAATTAGCATTCACCTGAGTAGTCAATTTTCAAAATTTTCACTTTACTTTTATTTTTTGTTTTTGTTATAAAATAATTTCCAAAATTTACTTTAGGATTTTGTAACTTCCCTGTGGGATCGATATCTAGGACTCCATTAGAGCCCTTTATTACTTGCACGATACTTATACTTTTGTTGATATTTAGGAGAGATTAAGTAGTTTAAGAAAAAGTTTTGAAGGATAAATTATATTTATAAAAAGTGTTTTGTTAGTATTATATAGCATATTTATTATAAATCTACGTGCATCAAGTTTTATGCGTCGTTAAGTCGTGTCAACTTCATAAATATTAGCATATAAATATCTCCCATGTCATGGGGTTGGACCCCCAGTAGGTGTGTTGGTGGGCTAGTTTGGCCCGGGTGATATGGTTTCTGAAGTTAGTCCAGCTCTGGGTCCTAAACTTTACTTTCCTCTTGATGCCCTTTCGAGTTTATTTTTTTATTTTCTAAATTAAATTGAATTGTGTCGTGTTGTGCTTGCTCTTTAACCTTCTATGTATAAATAACTAAATTCTCCTATTTTCAAAGTTACTTTTACTAAAATTCTAAATTTTTTACAAACTAAAAAATTAAATAGACTTGCCTAGTCTACAAATTGACCTTAGTTAATATTTAGTGTTCGCAGTAGAATTACAACATATTAGCCAAATAACTAACCTAGAGCTTTCTTTTTTAAGCTACTATAATGGTGTTCCCTAAGTTCACTTTCTCATGTAACCTACCGAAGAGCTGAGATACTCGTAATGTCACACCCACCATCAAGTTCGGAGTCAAATTTGAAGAACTTGAGGTCATCCTTTGGAAATCTCCCTTCATCGTAATGAAAATTACTACCCCAAAAGTTCAGGAGCCGTCTGCTAAGTTCAACTTGAACTATCCCTAGGATTTCCCTTCTTACAAGAAGGTAAAGACTATTGCCACCACAACACCTGCTAAACCTATTGTTGCCCTCTCTACTAAGGGAAAAGAGGTCATGATTATTGAAGATGAAACCAAAGGATTCACTATCCCACCATCAGTGTTTGAAATTAGATCGAATTCGAGAACTGTGCCATTAACTCGATCATAAAGAAGAAATCAAAGATGAAAAGTTCGGAAGGCTACTAAAACCCAGATTCTTAAGGAATGTTATTGATGAAATTCCTCACCAAGATGAACTAGGGTTTATTAGAGACTTATCCACTTCTGTGATGGAGTAGATTCCATCCCTTAATGGACACCAATGGGTGCAAAAGTATCTAGAAGATTGATGCTACTTTTTCGTCACCTGATAGACATGGTGGGGAGGGGAAGAAGCCTACTCCTAAAACCCGAGTCAGCACAGTATTCTAGAGACTAGTTACCAAAGAGTGTCGTTTAGTCGGTGAATTACTTAAAGGAGTGGGATGTGCAGTATTTCTTTGCTTGAAGAAAGAAATTTTGAGTGATGTCAAATCTACCAGACGATCTCAAAGAGCAACTAAAACTTTACTTGCTCGCATTCCCTTTAGGTTTTGCCTAGGAAGCAAAGTTGATACTATCATCATCACCACCAATTTTATTATTTCTACTCCAAGACCTGCACACTATTGAACGGTTAAGTCATTTTTGGGTCCAAGAATTATACCAATTACCAACCTGAAGGAAGTTTGTAAAGTTTTGAAGGAAAAGATAAAGAGGTTACCCAATATTGTACTGGTCTTCACCATGGGGAGCATACCTCTCTTTTACATGTTAATGCCTCTATTGAGACACCCTATATAAAGACATCACTATCAAAGAAAAGGGTATGGGTACCTAAGGTCATCATACAAATACAGTTTAGTGAGCCCATAGAGTAGGAACATGGAATAAAGCAATGGTCCAAAGTATCCGACATTGTCGTTGTTATTGGTAGCAAGATGAATGAACAAATGGAGGATGTTCAGTAGACTCTTCCAAAACATAAGATGATACAAGAATCATTAATCAAAGAAAAGGTTGAGAAGCTCAATATCAAAATTTTTGAGTTAGCCCGAGAACATGGAATTTCTGTAGATGATGATGATGATGAAGATTTTGACTTTAACGACTGTCTTAATAAAGACTTCATGGTTGTTCATGTCATCAAAACTAGAGCCACTGCATCTGCGCGCAATGCCGAATGTCTTTGTATGTCATAAATGTCATAGAATGACTATTGAATGTTCATTGTGAATATCATGGAATGGTTATTGTAGCAGTCATAGAATGTCTATCGTGTTTATCATGAAGTAAATGCCATGAATATTATGAAATGTCTGTCGTGAATGTCATGAAATGTCTGAAGATCACGATATGTTTTTATGATTTTCATGATATGTCTGTTGTCATTTTTGTGGAATGTCATGTTGTCATTGTCTTGGTATGTTTGTTGCGATTTTCATGGTATGCCTGTTGTGATTGTCTGACGTGATTGTCATGGTATGTCTGTGATAAAATGTCTGTCACTGATGTTGTAGAATGTCTATATGGTATTAAAAGCGACTTTATATATTCTAAAAAATACAAGTATTTAATACTGCTGCTAAAAGATTTAATTCCTCAGCAACGACATCAAAAACTTAATAACAATTATATATTCAATAAAGATGTATTTATAAAATATTCAATAATGGTAAAGTTACACTTATCAACGCAAGTATCTGTATTTCTCAAGTAATATAAGGCTCTAATGGAGTCCTAGATATCAATCCCTCAGGGAGTAATATTAGAAGCTACGAACTAAGATTTTAGAAAAGCAATACTCAATCGCAACAATGGAATTCAAATTGCTTATCTATCACTAATAGCTAATTAAAAAATATATATAATTTTAATAACTCTGAAATAACAAATTATACTAGAAAATTTTTTAATGTGATATTCAATATATAAAAAAGCATCCTTCTCCTTTTCAAAAAATTATAGTGAATGGATAAAGTGAATCAGTTCAAATTGTATTGTGCCAAATATGAGCATACTTATTCTTTACCCTTTGGTCCAGGCATAAAGAAGATTGACTAATCCCATGCTTTTTCACTGAATCTGCGACAAGGATGGGAGGATACCAACTCTCATTTTGGAGCTCCCACATTACCCTTGCCTGAGGGCTAACATCCACACTTCAGCACCCAAATGATCGAACCGAATTGGGAATTTTAGTTTGTCACTCTAAAATCTCCAATTCTACGCCTGATAATTTTATTTCCATATTTATTTGCACCCAACTTCAAAGGGCTTTGACCTCCATGAATCTTTGATATAATCTTCACTTTAGTTATAAAACTCAACATATTTTAACAAATCAATTGGCTAGATTGAAAATAAATTAAGAACAAAGTGAAAAGATCATCACAATTTCTTTAACATTTTCATGGCTCAACCAATTCAAATCACCATTTAACAAATCTCAAGATAAGGAGAAAGATAGAGAAAACTACTCGGAACTCATGGGCAAGTCACTACAAAACCCAAAATTCATATATAAAAGTAAAGTCATACAAACTACAACAATTAAATAACACTCATCTCTAATTTCTCCCCAAGAAAACTCCTCAAAGTTCCTCTGAATCTCTTCCTTTCTTTACAGCACATAGAATTCTTCTTCAAAGTGGCAAGGAGGAATAAATCTCTCACTTTCTCTCCACTCTTACAATCTCTCAAAGAATTCCTCACAATTAGACTCTCTAGTAAACTCTCTATAGACTAATGGAAGCTCTCTAACCTCTAGGACCTCAAACTCCTCTTTGGTCCCCCTCAATTTTTGGCCAAAAACTTCTTCTAAAATTGAGGATGAGTTTTCCCAAGAGTTGCCTAAGCACCCCTCCAAAATTTGTCCTCATCCAATGCATTGTTGGACATAACTGCCGATGTCGCCGTCGGCGGCCTCGTGGGCGCAGTCGGCAGGCATTCTTAGTGAATTAAATCTGGAGTCTCGGGAAAAGTCCGTCGTCGGCGCCGTTGGGCTCTTCGTTGGCGCCCTAGTTCAAATTTTTTCATTTTGGTCCTTTTCGCTCCAAATTTGTTCCTTTTTGCATCTTTTTGCTCCAATGACCCTAATTATTCATTCTTGCATCATAACATATAAAATACCTTTCTTTAAAGTGTAATATCATAAGAAAATAGTATAAAATACGTATAAAAATCTCAACATATTTTTCTTTGGTCAAAATCCCCCAAACTTAACTATTACTTGTTCTCCAGTAATTTTAGTACTATATAAAATTTATGATCTACTGTAGTAAAATTTTAATTCAGGAGTACTATAAGTTTGATTTAGATAAATACCATAGTGAGATTTTCATAAAAAATTCAAGTAATTAAATTATCTTTGTAGCTACAAGATTATCTAGTCATTAAGTTTAAGAGTTCTAGTCTTCTATTCATTTCAAGAATGACTATTTGTTGCAATATTTACTTAGAATATTCAAAGGATAGGAACTTCATGAGAACACTACTAGTAAAATATCTATTTTATAAATATAAGTTTAGGAATGTATTTAGGTTTTCCCTTTAGGTAGGTCCAGTGAAGCCAATTTTTGATTAGGCATTTCCTCAAGCTTCTCCTCACCTTCATATTCTTTTCTTTCTTTTCTCTTTTCCATTTGGATTGCTTTCAATCCTATAAATTTTTATTTTCTTTTTAGAGATTGTTTTCAATCCTTTCTTTTTCCATTTTCAAGTGAGGATTACTATATCTGGATAGCCTTTAATGATTTTGAACATCACATTTCTTTCCCTAAATTTGAAACTCAAAGCATTCCTTTACCTTATAAATATTTCATAGCTTTTACATCATTGAGTCCCAATCGTTTCTTCTCAAATGAATTTTTAGATTCTTAATACTTTAAAATATAGTTTCCTTTACTTTAAATAGTTAACTATAATCTTATTCTCTTATACTAAAATATCTTTAATCTAAAAAAATAATTTTCATTACAAAAATATTCCTTTAAATCTACCATAATATTAAAATAGCTAAAAAATATAGTTACATAAATTAAATTCACTACATAAAATCATATTAATAATTTTTGAAAATATTTAAATATAGGACATCTAATAGCTAATCTTTTTCTTCCCTCCCCCAAGCTTAAATTTTTCAATATGAAATGATATAGGTGGAAAGACACTAAACATAAATCATACCTCAGTATTTTAGGCATTTTCATCATTATGAACTTTTTGTAGTCCTTCTCGCAATTTCTACTTCACTTTGTCTGTAACATTAGGAGCTTTCTACACATATAAATCATTAGAGAAATTGCTCGGTACTGAAAATTTGAAATAAAACAAAACTAAAATATTAAACAAACACAATAATTCACTAACACATCTACAATACCAAACAAAACAATTACAATTAAAATGCAAAAATGAAAATCACATTACAATTCATGAAGTACTAATCAACATCCATTATACTACACATGCAAATTTTAACTACCACACTAACTATTATCATAATAATTAAAATATCCAATTACAATAATAAAAAATAAAAAGTACAAACAAACATTTGTTTCTATTACAAAAATTACTAACTTAAAAGTCAAATTACAAGTACATCAATTACATTCAGATATCAAAATCTGAAACTATGTCTTCGTCTCCTTGATCGGCAGGTGGATTGGGCTGATACTGAGTATATCGGGGGCACTCAGGAAAAGTACAATCAGGCTCACCTCAGTAGTGTCGGGTCTGAGTTTCGTAGTAAGCTATCTCAAAATTTGAATGCCTCTGAAGGTACTCACTGTCATAATCATGTCAACGTTCTAAACCTCTAATCCTTTCATTTTTTAATTCTATATTCTTTTGCTGCAACGTCAACTCATTCATGAAGTCAGTTAGGGTAGAGGAACTAGAAGAAGGAAGGTCATAACTTGTAGAGGGGTCATCTCTACTAGTAGAAGCTTCTTGACTCATACTCCCAGTTCTCCTTTTTTCATGGAATTCATAAGTTTTCAAATTAGCTTTACCAATGGGTTTCATAGGGTAAACTCACTCACCGCCAGCTTTCACTCCAGAAAGTTGGCAAAGTGCATAAATAAGGTCAGGATGTCCTAGACTTCCACTTGTTTCACTCCTTGTCGTAGTCAAGATATTTTTAAAATGATTCTCCCCACATTTATATTCCTTTTATTAAGAATACAGAAATTTAGAATAGCTCTATCTCTTGTTACCTCACTATGGTGATAGGTCAGTAACAGAGTAGAGGAAATAAAATAGTGTCACGCTGTAGATGTGGCATTTAACATGGAAGCAGAAAAATTTACCCGTTCTCGTTGCTTAATCTTCTATGTTCCTTTCCCATCAGTGAAAAAGTTGATGACATCATTCAGGGGCCTTCCATCATACTGAAGGTTTCATAATGACAGTTATAAGAGTCAGGGACTTCATAAAAGGTGTTATTGCGAGCGGCATTAAATTCATCAGGAAATCCCCGCACTTGAACGATTCCGTCTTCAGAATAGAACACGTTGGCATAGAATTCTTTCACAATATTTGCAGCAGCCTTATTGGTGGTGTAATAGAAGTTTTCCCACCTCTGCTCGGTAATAATTTGTTCAATTTCTCCTCCAAGACTCTACAAAACTCTATCATGTATACACTTTTTTCCTTCAAGCATTGAAGTAAACCTTGATTGAGCCTTCACATTAACGAAGCGAGACTCGTCGAACTCAAGTCATCTCTTTTGTCGTGGATCCATTTCAATGTAATCACAATTATATAAAACTTCCAAAATATACTTCAAATATGCAAATAATGGCTTCCAAGAATGATTCTAAGAGTTTAAAACTAAGTTCCATGAATTTCTTCCTATTATTTTCTTCACATTATAAAAATTTTTGGATCTCCTCAATGTGGAAGAAATTTATGGTAAAAATCAAATATTTTAAGTTTGGAGTGAAGCTCTTACATAGAGATGATCAAATCTAGTGTCTAAATGCCTTGAAATCACCTCCCAATCCAAGATCTCTCAAGCCCTAGGTCAAAATCACATTTTTTAGAGGAAGGGTATGATGAATAGTGGCGGTTGACTGGTCAAAAATTGTGTTTTTTTTGGATCTCACCGCCGGCGGGTTTTCTGGCGCCCTCTGTGAGCTCTATTGAAATTATATCTTAAGTCTCAGGAAAAGTCCACCATCGACGGTGTCGAGGGCGCCATCGGCAGGCTCTATTGATTTATTTCAATTTCTAGATTTTTGGAATTTCAATCAATTTCAAACCCCAACGACATCCGTTCAATCTTTATAGACACAATTTTAAGTGATTAAATGATGTACTTATCACAAAAAAAGTTTCACAACATAAAACATCACAAATATATATAAATTCCAAGGTGTACAATATATGTTACGTAACACACCAAAGTTTTGTATTTCTCAACCTCAATACATTAATTCAGCATCGCAATCCAAGCCACAAAACTCAAAATGCTGAAAACAAAACATCCTATGCTTAGTCTCAACTATACAAAGATCTAAAAGAATAATTTTAAAGCAAAGAAAATACAAAATTCAAATCAAATTACACACATAGACATACAGGTAGCAAATATAAATCTATTATTCATCAGATTCAGTGTTAGATTCTCCTCTGAGATCACCTATTGATTGCATATGAACGAAGAGGTTATAGAAGGGTCGGAATGGAAATTCTTCAGTAGAATCCTCCTCTATTAATTTCATCCTCCTCATCAGTCATATCAAACTATCTTCTAAATGTCCAGAGTGCTCAAAATGTTCTTTCATCCTCCAGTCTAGATGATCGAAGAAATCAAAGATATTATTAAATGCATTCATAACATTTTATACCTCCTTCTACAATTCTTGATTCTACGCAGGATTACCAGAGTCTTGTCAGGAACTAAATGTTGAATCGGTAGTGAATTCTGAGATGATTGATCTACCATAATAGTTATGTTATTTTCATCTTCAATAGCTGGGAATCTCTCAGTTGGGTCCAAAGGCTTCCAAGGTAGAAGTACATTTTCCCAAATTTCATAGGATACTTGGAACTGACTGGAAAGTGAGAAAATTGTGGAATGGTGTCTAAGCCCATAAGTTGACCATGAATGATCAGGCCCAAAATAAACTTCACAATAATCAATCCAATATCAATCGACAGTCTCATTTTGATGCAGTAATTCATAATTGCACTTTCTTTAGAAAATTTTCCTATCTTCATTGTCGGTAACATTTTTATAGAAATGAAGAAGTGTCAGTGTTTTGAAACGGGATTTAGGAGTATTGCAGAAAAACTAACATACCCATTTTCTCTCATTTTCAAGTCTTCAGTTTCGTCCATTAAATATTGGTAAATTTCATTCATCAGGTTTCTTGTTGGGATGAAGTTGGAATAATAGCAGATAGGATCGTTCTCAATCATTTATAATTCATTGATCCGTGCAGGAGTAAAGTTATCCATCTACCTCGCACATAGATGACTCCCTGGTTGATTCCATGTAAATTTGCATAAAATTCCTTTACCACATGGACAGCCACGACGGTGGTAGTGTAGCACAACACTTCCCATCTTTACCGCAAAATCATCTCTTCAATTACCATCAAGTGATTATTCAATCCTTGATTTACGAATTCTCGCTCCTTGATTAATCTTTTCTTCGTCAGTGCCTTGTTGAAGATTCGCTGCGCTTTCGCACTAATGAACTTTCTCCAGTTAAACACTAGCATTCTGAGATTTTTAGAGGAACTGGACGTCATAGGAAAGAATTTGGTGGGGTTTCACTATATTTTTGGGAGAAATATGAACTTAGGAATTGAGTTTGGGAGTTTAAAAGGGATAAGTCCCGCCCAAAAACAGCAAAAAATTGTCATTCAAACTCCAGAAACCGCCATCCCTCTGGTCTCACCATCAGCAGCGTCGAAGGTGCCATCGGCGAGCCTTTAGTATTTATTTTCTTGGACTCTTGGGAAAAACCCGCTGTCAGTGGTGTCGATAGCGTCGTTGGTGCCTAAGGCAAAAATTGCACCGTTTCGCTCTGTTCCGATTGCGTTCCAATTTTTCTCTATAGATCAATTTTTTATGATACTTTTAGGGTAAATAAGAGTAGTAGAGTTCAATACTACCACAAACTAATGACAATTTCAAATAAAAACTATTGTAATCGCAATAAAACTAAAGATAATTATGGGTTGCCTCCCATCAAGCGCTTGGTTTACCGTCATCAGCCCAGCCTATTCAGATATTACTCAGGTTGACTGATCAATAAAACCTCTTTAAAATTTGGTCTTTTACCCTCAAAATATGGTTTTAATCTATGTCCATTTACTTTAAATCTATTAACAGTCCTCTGATCTTCAATTTCAACAGCTCCGTATGTATAAACTTGAGTCACACTATTCAATTTCCCAGGAAATAACTTCAGCCTAGTATTGTAATGCAAAACTTCTTGTCCTTGTTCAAAGTTCTTCTGGTTAATCTTCCGATCATGCCATAACTTCAGTTTCTCCTTATAAATTTTTTCATTATCATAAGATTCATTTCTTAATTCTTCCAATTCATTCAATTGTAACAATCTCTTCTCACCAGCATCTTTCAAATTATAATTGAATTCCTTAATCGCCCAATATATTTTATGCTCCAATTTTACTGGTAAGTGACAAGACTTTCCAAAAATTATTCTGTAAGGAGTCATTCCAATAGGAGTTTTATAAGCAGTCCTGTAAGCCCATAATGTTGTATCCAGTCTAGTGGACCAATCTATTCTACTAGGGTTTTAAGTCAATAGAGATTCTATGAATAATATTAAACTTTTCTGCTAATCTCTGAATGTATTTAATCCTAAAATGGGATCCTCTGTCAGTGATAATCATTCTAGGCATTCCGTATCTAGTGAAAATATTTTTCATTAAAAATTTTGAAACACTTTCCACGTCACAACAATGTAAAACTTGTTCTTCAATCCACTTTAAAACGTAGTCTACTGCAATTAATATGTATAAGTTTTTGAATGAAGGAATAAATGGTCCCATGAAATCTAATCCCCAAACATCAAAGATCTTAACTTCTAATAAAAAATTCAGAGGTTTCTTCTAGATATAGTTCCTACTCGTTAACATCGATAACAAGTTTTTATGTATCTATTAAAATCTCTAAAGATAGTAGGCCAATAAAATCCAGCTTGTAAAATTTTATAAGTAGTTTTATCAATCCCAAAATGTCCTCCAAATTCAGAATCATGACATTTCTGAATGATGCTCAGTTTCTTCATAAGGTACACATCTTCTCATAATTAGATCCTTACATTATTTATATAAATAAGGCTCATCCCAAAAGTATGCTTTTGCATCATGAATGAATTTTCTTTGTTGTTGCAGTGTCAGCATAGGTGGCAAAATATCACTTACAATATAATTAACAATATCAGCATACCAAGGTATTTTCCACTCATTAATATTATAAAGTTGTTTATCAAGAAAACTTTCAATAATTTCATTGTGGGAGTCAGATAATTCATGGTTTTCTAATCTCAACAAATGATAAGCAATTTGATTATCAGTTCCCTTTCTATCAATCACCATAAGATCAAATTCTTACATCAAAAGTATCCATCTAATTAACCTTGGTTTGACATCCTTCTTTTGGATCAAATATTTAATAGCAGAGTGATCAGTGTGCACAACACATTTATTCCCAATTAAATAAGATCTAAATTTTTTTAGGTCATAAAAAATTGCGAGTAACTCTTTTTCAGTAATAGTATAATTAATTTGAGCATTATTAAAAATTTTTACTAGCTTAGTATATAACCTTAAAAATATTTCCATACCTTTGCCTAAGAACAACTCCAATAGCATAATTACTAACATCCCACAACAGTTCAAATGGTTTCTCCCAGTTAGGTGAAACTATAATAGGGGCTATGATTAATTTTTTCTTTAATAACTCAAAGGAATTTAAACAGTTTTCAGTAAACTCTAATTTTTGTCCTTTTCTAAAAGTTGGCATAGAGGTTTGGTAATTTTTGAAAAATCTTTAATAAAACACCTCTAAAATCCAACATGTCAA
Organism: Phalaenopsis aphrodite; assembly: GCA_003013225.1. Taxonomy (NCBI): domain Eukaryota; kingdom Viridiplantae; phylum Streptophyta; class Magnoliopsida; order Asparagales; family Orchidaceae; genus Phalaenopsis; species Phalaenopsis aphrodite. Next base: position 1,307,048 of record NEWO01000052.1, read on the forward strand.
AGAAAGCTCCTAACCACTCTTACATTAGTAGGAGGTGTTAGTTTAGATATAACTTGAACTTTTTTTGGGTCTGCTTCCATACCATCTTCCGAAATTTTATGTCCTAACACACTTCCTCTTCCAACCATAAATTGACATTTCTCCCATTTTAGAACTAAATTAGTTCTTTCGCATAACTCCAAGACTTTTTCAAGATAATTTAAGCATGCGTCAAATGATGTTCCAAATACAGAGAAATCATACATAAACACTTCAAATCCATCATCAATTAACTTACTAAATTTTGAAAACATACATCACTGAAATGTTGCAGGTACATTACATAATCCAAAAGACATTCTTCAAAAAGCAAAAGTTCTAAAAGGACTAGTAAATTTTGTCTTTTCTTGATCCTCAGGAGCAATAGAAATTTGATGGTAACTGGTATATCCATCTAAATAACAAAAATATTTGTGCCCAACAATCTATCTACTATTTGGTCTAAAAAGGATAAAGGGAAGTGATCTTTTCTGGTGGTAATGTTTAAATTTCTATAATCAATGCAAATACGCCACCCAGTAACTTGTCTGATAAGTATTAATTCATTATCTTCTTTTATTTCAACAGTCACTCCTCCTTTCTTAGGAACACAATGAATTGGACTTACCTACGCACTATCTGAAATTGAATATACAATTCCGGTGTCTAACCATTTAAAAATTTCCTTCTTAACTAATTTTTTCATCATTTGGTTTAATCTCCTTTATGGATCAACTCTTGGTTTATATTGTTCATCTAGTGTAATTTTGTGCATACAGATCGATTGAATGATTCCCTTAATATCAGCTAAGGTCCAAGTAAAAGCTTTCTTATATCTTTTTAATGTATCTAACAGTCTTTGCTCTTGCAAATCATTTAATTCTGAAGATATAATAATAGGTAATGTAGATGAGTCTCCTAGAAACACATACTTCAAATGGCTCGGCAATATTTTCAACTCAAGTTCTGGTGGTTTTATAACTGATGGAATTAGATTCTTATCAACATTTTTGGTAATATCTAACATCTCAAATCTTTCCTGAACATAATATAATTCTTCATTTTCTAATTCATCCAAAGTAACTTCATCATTATCTTCAAAATGTTCTTTTTCTTCAAAATGTTCTTTAAAATGTTCATTCAATAGATGTTCACTAATTTACATGCAAAAACATTCATTATCTCTTTCAAAAATAAGATATTTCATAGATTTCGCAATGTTAAATATCACTTCTTGATCGTTAACTCTCATAGTTAATTTTCATTTTTTAATATATATCATAGCTTTTCCAGTAGCTAAAAATGGTCTCCCTAAAATGATAGGTATTTCCTTATCTTCCCCCATATCTAAAACAATGAAATCCATAGGAAAGATAAATTTATCAACTTTTACTAACACATCTTCTATAACTCCCTTAGGATATGTAGCTGAACGATCCACTAGCTTAAGAGTTACAGAAGTAGGTGAGACTTCTCCTAATCTTAATCTTTTGAAAATTGATAGAGGCATAAGATTAATTTTGGCTCCCATATCACATAAAGCTCTTCCATAAAAGTTTTCACCGATAGCACACTGTACAGTGAGACAGCCTGGATCTTTTAATTTTTCTGGAAGCTTTTTCTGAATAATTGCACTACACTCTTCGCTAAGTGCAACAGTTTCATTATCAGTGAAGTTCCTTTTCTTGTTTAGAATATCTTTCATAAATTTCACATAATTGAGCATTTGCTCTAAAGCTTCTACTAAGGTAATATTTACCGTTAATTTTTTGAGAATTTTTAAGAACTTGGAAAATTGTTTATTTTGTTTGTGTTGCTTCAATCTTTGAGGAAACGGTGGTGGAGGTTTCTCCACAGTAATTTTCATTGGTGTAAGTGAATATTCTAATTCTGGGTATTCATGATCCTTTACTTTTTCGGTATCCACTTTCTCTTTTTCAGTTTCCATTTCTTTTTGTACTCTTGTTTCCAATTGTTTTCCACTTTGTAATTGTACATTGATTTGTTTTTTTTCCTTGGTCTTTATGATTTGGTTCCACAGTACTAGGAAAAGTTTCTAATGTTCGCTTACGAAGCGCAATAGAAATGTGCCCTAATTGATTTTCAATATTCTTAATAGCAGTTCCTTGATTTTGTAATTGATTTCCTTGAATTTGTAATTGATTTCCTTGATTATCCAGTTGTTGACCCATGTTTAATATCAGCTCTTCCAAAGATAACATCTTTTCCTTAATTTGAGTGTTACTATTAAATCCTGCAGGATAAGAAGGTCTATAATTAACATTTCCTTGGTTGGATAAATTTCCTAATGGGTTCACTGGTTGTTCGCCCATTGTTGATCTATAGCAGAATTGTTATTCCAATTGAAATTTGGATGATTCTTCCAACATGGGTTATAGTAGTTCAAATAAGGGTTGTTGGGTCTATTAATAGCATTTAAAGCCTCATATGAAGGTTGAACATCCACAAATTGCCCGGATGAATTATCTTCCATCATAGTAGGTGTTGGAGAAAAATTCATTCCATAGTGATCTAATTTCTTTGATATTGTAGCAATCTACAAAGTTAACATATACATTGCATCAGAATCGTGGATACTAGCTACCCTTTTAGGATTTACCCTTTCAGTGGGCCATTAAAAATTGTTGGTAGCCATCTCTTCTATTAAAGAACCACCAGCCGCAACATCTAAAATTGATCTATGTGATCCCACTAATCCATTATAAAAAGTTTGAATTATCAGCCAATCTGGTAATGAATGATGAGGGCATTTTCTAAGAAGATCTTTAAATCTCTCCCAAGCTTCATATATTGACTCTCCATCAATCTGATAGAACGATGTTACGTCATTTCTAAGTTTAGCAGTTTAAGATGGAGGGAAATATTTGGATAGAAATTTTTGTGAAAGTTCACCCCAAGTTCTAATTGATCCTGGTGCTAAGAAATTTAACCACATCTTAACTTTACCCCTAAATGAAAAAGGAAAGAGTCTAAGTCTAACAACATTGTTTGAAACTCTGTCATATTTAAAGGTAGTACACAGTTTTAAAAAAACTAGCAAGGTGTAAATTAGGATCTTCATTTGGTGTACCTCCGAAATGATTATTTTATACCATTTGGATAATACCAGGTTAGCTCAAATGAATTAGCAGCTACATCAGGATTTTGGATACATAAATGAATTTCACCTGCTATAGGATTTACATAATCTCGTAGGGGTCTAGGTTGGTGTTCATTGTCTATTCCTTGACTGTTCATGTAGTTTTCCATTGTATTAGAAATTCTAGGTTCTCTTTTGAGTCTTTATAATTTTTCTAATAGTGCGTTCCAATTCTGAAACGTAGGGTATAAGATGGTCAGGTCCAAATTTACGCATACAATTGAAAATTAGTACACAGTAAAAAAGTTAACCAAATATGAAAATAAGTTGCAATTCAAGTAAAAATTTTCTAAATAATCCTAATTTGTCTGTTACTCTAATTATGATTCTTGTTTACTCCCCGACAACGGCGCCAAAAACTTGACAGTGACTTTATGTATGCTTAAAAATATAAGTATTTAATACTGCTGCTAAAATATTTAATTCCTCGGCAATGACACAAAAAACTTAATAACAGTTATAGATTTGATAATGATGTATATATAAAATATTCAATAATGGTAAATTCACACTTATCAATGCAAGCATACATATATATAGGGATCTAACGAAGTCCTAGATATCGATCCCACAGGGATTAATATTAGAAGCTATGAACTATGATTTTAGAAAAGTAATACTCAATCGCAAAAATGGAATTCAAATTGCTTATCTGTCACTAATAAGCAATTGAAATAAATATGTAATTTTAATAACTTTTAATAACAAATTATACTAATAAAGTTTTTAATGTGATATTCAGTATATAAGAAAGCATCCTTCTTCTTGTCAAGAAATTATAGTGAATGGATAAAGTGAATCAGTTCAAATTATAATGTGCCAAATAGAAGCATGCCTATTCTTTACCCTTTGGTCCAGACATAAATAACATTGTCTAATCCTACGCTTTTTTATTGAATCTGCGGCTAGGCTAGGGGGATACCGGCTCTCACTTTGGAGCTTCACATTACCCTCACCTGAGGGCTAACATCTAAACTTTAGCTCCCAAACGATAGGACCGAATTGGGGATTTTAGTCTGTCACTCTAAAATCTTCAGTTCTACGCCCGATAATTTTTTTTTCCATATTTATTTGCACGCCACTTCCAAGGGCTTTGACCTCCCTGAATCTTTGATGTAATCTTCACTTTAATTGTAAAACTCAACATATTTTAACAAATCAATTGGCCAGATTGAAAGTAAATTAAGATCAAAGTGAAAAGATTATCAAAATTTCTTTAACGTTTTCATGGCTCAACCAATTCAAATCACCATTTCACAAATCTCAAGACAAGGAGAAAGATAGAGAAAACTACTCAGAACACATGGGGAAGTCATAACAAAACTCGGAATTCATATATAAAAGCAAAGTCATACAAGCTACAACAAGTAAATAACACTTATCTCTAATTTCTCCGGAAGAAAACTCTTTGAAGTTCCACTAAATCTTATCCTTTATTTACATCACACAAAATTCCTCTTTGAAGTCGCAAGGAGGAAGATATCTCTCACTTTTCCTCCACACTTATGATCTCTCAAAGAATTCCTCACAATTAGACACTCTAGTAAACTCCTTATACACTAATAGAACCTCTCTAACCTCCACGACCTCAAATTGCTCTTCGCTCCCCCTCAATTTTTGGCCAAAATCTTCTTTTGAGGTTGTGGATGAGTTTTCTCAAGAGTTGCCTAAGCACCCCTCCAAAATTTGTCCTCATCCAATGCATTGTTGGACATAACCGCTGATCTCACCGTCGGCAGCCTCGAGGGCATCGTCGGTGGGCCTTCTAAGTGAATTAAATATGTAGTTTTAGGAAAAGTCAGTCGTCGACACCAGTGAGCTCGCCGTTGGTGGCCTTGTCCAAATCTTCACACTTTGGTCCATTTTTCTCCAAATTTGCTCCTTTTTGCATATTTTTTTTTTCAATGACCCTAATTCTTCATTCTTGCAACAAAACATCAAAAATATCTTTCTTTAAAGTACAATATCATCAAAAACAGTGTAAAATAGGTATGAAAATCTCAATATATTTTCCTTTGGTCAAGTATATCTTTCACAAATGTCGTGGATAACTCTTATTATCAAAGAGTTATAATTAAGTAAGACAGTTCTAGCTGTCAAATGATAGAATATCTTAAAATGTCAAATTATTTTAACGCTTAGTGTTGTAGAGTTAAAATTTGGTCAAGTAATTCTATCTGTCAAATGATAGAATACCTTAGAATTTCATTAACCCTTAGAGTTAAAATTTGGGAAAAATAATTCTACTGTCAAAAGATAGAATATCTTAAAAAGAGATTTTAGCTCTTAATGTCATAGAGTTAAAATGTAGAGAAGATGATTCTATCTGTCAAAAGATAAAATATCTTAGAATGTTATATCTAGGTAAGATAATCCTACCTATCATGTTATTTTAACTCTTAATGTTGTAGAGTTAAAATTTCAGAAAGATAATTCAATCTATTAAAAGATAGAATATCTTAGAATGTCGTGTCTGGGTAAGATAATTCTACCTGTCAAAAGATACAATATCTTAAAATTTCATGTCATTTTTAACTCTTAATGTTGTAAAATTAAAATTTGGGTCAAAAGATAGAATATCTTGGAATGTCATGTTATTTTAACTCTTAATGTTATAGAGTTAAAATTTAAGAAAGATAATTCTATCTGTCAAATGATAGAATATTTTAGAATATCGTGTCTGGGTATGATAATTCTACCTATCAAAAAATAGAATATCTTAAAATTTCTTATCATTTTTAACTCTTAATGTTGTAGAGTAAAAATTTAAGAAAGATAATTCTACTGTCTAAAAATAGAATGCCTAAGAATTTTGTAACTGAGTAAGATAATCTTACTTCTCAAAAGTTAGAATATCTTAGAATCTCATGTCATTTTAAATCTTAATGTTGCAGAGTTAAAATTTAGGAAAGATAATTTTATCTATCAAAAGATAGATATCTTAGAATGGGTAAGATAATCCTACCTATCAAAAGATAGAATATCTGAGAATGTCATATTATTTTAACTCTTAATGTTGTAGAGTTCAAATTTAGGAAAGATAATTCTATCTATTAAAAGATAGAATATCATAGAATGTTGTGTCTGGGTAAGCTAATTCTACCTGTCAAAAGATAGAATATATTAGAATGTCATGTCATTTTTAACTCTTAATGTTGTAGAGTTAAAATTTAGGAAAGATAATTCTGTCTAACAAAAGATAGAATGTCTTTGAATATCGTGCTATTTTAACTCTTAGTGTTGCAGAGTTAAAATTTGGGTAAGTAGTTCTATCTGTCAAATGATTGAATACCTTAGAATTTCCTCAGATTTTAACTCTTAATGCCATAAAGTTAAAATTCTTAATGTCAAAGAAATAGAATATCTGAGATCATCATTTTATTTTAACTCATAATGTCAAAGAGTCAAAATGTAGGAAAGATAATTTTATCTGTCAAAAGATAGAATATATGATAATGCCATTTTATATTAACTCTTAATGTCAAAGAGTTAAAATGTGAAAAAGATAATTCTATCTGTCAAAAGATATAATATCTGAGAATGTCATTTTATTTTAACACTTAATGTCAAAGAGTTAAAATGTGGGAAAGATAGTTCTATGTGTTAAAAGATAGAATGTCTAAAAATGTCATTTTATTTTAAAGAGTTAAAATATGGGAAAGGTAATTCTATCTGTCAAAAGATAGAATATCATTGAATGTAATATCTTTTTAACTGTAATGTCGCAGAGATAAAATGTGGGAAAGATAATTCTATCTATCTAAATGTAGGATCTCTTTGTATGAAGAACAAATGATTTAACGAAAGATGAGGGGAGAAAATTTTGCCTGCGGAGTCACCAAATCTCTCGTAGGGGCGATTAGAACTCATCATTTGTGGTCGCCGCCAATTCTCATTTGTGTCCTCATGTCATCATGTCTATTGTCGATAAGGATGCTGGAGTCGCCACTCCGTTTATAGATCGTATTGCCCTATTTTCCAATTTACCTTAAAATTTTGGATCCATTAAAAGATCCTTAAGTATTAAAGGAATTAGGAGAAAGGGAAAGGGGAAATGATAGAAAACAAGGGAAATGTTGCATGGTAAACATATAAGGAAGACTCTAGAATGTCAAAATCTCATATAAGGATGACCACATAAATGGTCTGATAACCAGAGATTTAGGTTGATCACCCATTCTGAATTCTTAATTTTCCTATAGGAGCAAGCTCCTATAGTTAATTACATCTTAAGCTATTCTAGATTTACCTAAGAAAACTCCTGATTCTTGTTAACACTCATTTTTTTAAAATGTCAATATTAAAGAAAGAAACCTCAATTGTTTTATTCATGGGGTAATAGATTCCTAAGAATTTGATTCTACCGTAAATGTTTGTTTTATTCATGTTATGTCATGTCATTTTATTCTATTTTATTTTTGTTTTTTCCATGTTATGTCATTTTATTTTGTTTCGTCATTTTGTTGTTTTATATTTGTCATGTCAAATTTTCTTCATGACTATCCTAAAAGTTATGGTTTTGTGTTATTCCATGTCATTTTATTTATGTCATTTTATTTTATTTTCTTTGTTTTTGTCTGGTTTTGTTGTCTTGAAATTCCACTTTTGAGTATTGTCCTGCAAAACAGAGTTAGCACACCCTATAACATGCAAAGGAAATCTAGAGTAATTTTTTTTTTCATGTCTTCAATAAACCTGCAAAAGAGAACATGATTAGCATAAGACCATGTTGTCAGTTTTATCAATTTTATTTGGTCATTTAATTGGTTGAATAATTTTTAAACGACCCGATCAAGATGTATATGGCTCTATCGTCCTGGGGCTGTGAAGTATTCAGACTTACTTAGTCCAAAAGGTGTTTAAACTAGGACCAGAAGATTCTTGTCAGCAACCATAGATTGCGTCATCCAAGAAATCTTCATAAATCTGAACACAGATCTTTAAATTGTGTTTTAATATCTTTTAAGATGAATTTTATGTCATTTATGTTGTTGTGTTAGATTTTTATGATGTCATTTATTTTAGGTCATATGCCAATTAGACCTGAGAGAGTTTAATTGAAACCTAAGATTTAGGGTTAATGTCAGTGAAACTAAAGATGATTCAGGTTGAATGTTGGTAGAACCTACAGTTTAAATGTGGATAGGACTTAAGAAGTTCTATGTTCAATATAGGTAGAACTTAAAGATTGGAAATGTTTAAGTCTAATGTAATTAGGACTTAAGATGTTTTAGGTTCAATGTAGGTAGAACCTAAGAGTTTAATTGGTTTAAGTCCAATGTACTTAGGACTTAAGGTATTTAAGTTTGGTTCAGGTAGAACGTAAGACTAGAAATGGTTTTAAGTCCAATGTAGTTAGGACTTATGATGATTTAGGTTCAATGTAGGTAGAACATAAGGATTGAATTTGTTTTAAGTCCAATGTAGTTAGGACTTAAGATGTTTAGTTTCAATGTAGGTATAACCTAAGGATTGACTTGGTTTTAAGTTCAATGTAGTTAGGACTTAAGACGTTTTAGGTTCAATGTAACTAGAAACTAAGAGTTTAATTGGTTTTAAGTCCAATGTTGTTAAACTTATGATGTTTTAGGTTCAATATAGGTAGAACCTGAAGATTGGAAATGGTTTAAGTCCAATATAATAGTGATTTAACATGTTTTAGGTTCAATGTTGGTAGAACCTAAGAGTTTAATTAGTTTTAAGTCCAATGTAGTTAGGACTTAAGGTAATTAGGTTTGATGTAGGTAGAACCTAAGAGTTGAAATGGTTTTAAGTCCAAAGTAGTTAGGACTTAAGATTATTTAGGTTCAATGTAGGAAGAACATGAGGATTGAATTGGTTTTAAGTTCAATGCAGTTAGGACTTAAGATGTTTAGGTTCAACGTAGGTAGAACCTAAGGATTGAATTGGTTTTAAGTCTAATGTAGTTAGGACTTAAGATATTTTAGGTTCAATGTAGGTAGAACCTAAGAGTTTAATTGGTTTTAAGTCCAATGTAGTTAGGACTTAAGATGTTTTAGGATCCATGTACGTAGAACCTAAAAGTTGAAAAGGTTTTAAGTCGAATGAATTTAGGACTTAAGGTATTTAGGTTCGATATAGGTAGAACCTAAGGGTTGATTTGAGTTAGGTTCAATTTTAATTGAACCTAAAGTTTATGTTAATCTAAATTCAATTTAAATTGAACCTAAGTTTAAGGTTAGATTTAGGTTCAGTATATGTTGAACCTAGAGTTTGGTTGACTTTGGTTCAAGTTGAGTTAAACCTAAGTTATAGGTTTGACTTAAGTCCAACATGGGTTGAACTTAAGTTTAAAGTTATTAGGTTGGGGTTAATTAAACCTAATTTAGGTAAGGTTTAAATAATTAATTAGACTTAATATGGGTTTAAGTCTAATTTGTTAGAGTTAATTAAACTAAATTTGGGTAAGGATTAATTGATTAATTAGACTTAATATGGGTTAAGTCTAATTGGGTTTAAGGTTAATTAAACCTAATTTTGGTAAGGTTTAATTCGGTTTGCTTCCCTTTGGTTAAATATGTGTTGGAAACTATCTTTATGATTTAGGAACTAATTTGGAATTGCAGCTTTTGCTCTTATCGCTGCTCTTAGTCGAATATATATTGGATTATCATTCTTTGGATTTTAAATGCTTATTTGGAGATGCAACTTTCCATTCTTCTTACTACATCTGTTTGAAGGTATATTGAGATCAATTGTTTGATTTTAAATAAACAGATAGGAGCTAATTTCAATGCTCATTGCTGCTTCATTCAAAGGCATGAAATAAATAAATATATTTTATTTGAATACTTAGTTTGGAATTGTAATTCTCGTACTTTTGTTGCCTTATTTGAATGCATAAGTTGGAACTTTGGAGAAATGTTCACTTAATCCTTAAAAGCAGTTGAAATTGGCTCTCTGCTTATATTGATTATGTGGATTTGAATTTGATAATACAAGAATGTAGCACATTTCTTTATGAAAAAGTTCATAGGGTCTACAATAGGGATATGTATATGTTAAAGTTTGAACTTAAAGGTAGAAGGTGGATGTATATAAATGCTTAAATAGATGCTCCTATAGTTTTTCTTGATACATAATATACAAAATTTGTTGAATGAGCATATGAAATATTGAGGTGGCCTATTAGTTCGAGATAAGGGGTAATAGACAATGATGCAAGAGAACCATTTGTCAGCTTAGTTTATAGCTGAGATATAAAATCAACATTAAATTAGTGTGATGCCCTTTTCAACCCTAGATCATTAACAGCTCTAACCCTTTTTCAAAAGTTTCAAGAATCGATACTCACAAAAGAACAGATACTACATTTAAAAAAGAACAGATACTACAGAAACTGCACAATTATTACACTCACGAAAGAGCTGATACAACACTACACTGTAGACACCATATCCTGACTAATACATGCACACATTGGATATAACCTACACGTACATTTTACACATCACATAGTACATCTTGCACACCACATACAGATACGCCACATCTTTTTTTGATGGATCTAAGTATTATCATATCACCTTTTTACACTGCAGACATCCACACACTACATTTTGCACGATAGATATTACGTATCATGTATAGATACTACGGGTTTTACACAAATATTACACTTGCATTAGAAATTTGTACTACACTCATAGACACTATACAATTCACACACTACACTTTAATGAGTTCAGATACTACACTCGCATATATGTACACCACACTTTTAGAGGTTCAGATACTGCTCTATTCACATATTCACTAAACGACAGGGTTTAAGACTGTCTGATTATAGGGGTGATTCGTTGGTGGCCTCTAGTTGATGTTGATAGATTGATCTCGATATATCAGTTGCCTGTGGGATCAAGATAGAGAGAAAAGGGGTCTAGTCTGAGCCTATCCCCAAATTGAAATCTAACTTCCCATCTTGAGACTTTCATATGCTCATCATTTAACCTTTCTTTTATAATCTGCAAACGTTTACCTGACCCATTTATAACATACAATTGCAATATGTTTTGAAGCTTTAGCATAATTTGATCAGTTACGTTTTTATTTATTTAATTTCCGTACTTTATTTCTAGCATATTCCCTCTTATTCTGTACCGTACTATACTTCGCTGCATGTCTCATGCACTTTCCTATCACATTTTACAGCATAGTCTTTTTTTGTTTGTTCTTTGTTGAACTATATACATTTACCAGTATTCATGCTTTAGTTGCTACATTTCTAGTATGTTTGTGTAGTCCCCTAGGATAAGCCGTTCGAGGCATGGTTTTCTTTTTATTTTATTACTCTTTATTCTCTCTCTCCTCTTCTCGAAATGAGACGACGATGTGGTCGGGTGACGATTCATCTCTGGACAATGATCGGGACAACTACCAAAGACTGAAGGATGAGCTTATGTAGAATCTTGATAGATTTAAATAACATACCTATAAGACATTCAGGTTGTTCATTTGGTACGACGTAAATCCTAACATTATCTTTTAGGACTTTTTATAATTTTTATCCATATATTGTATGATATAAGTCCTAAACTTTTTAGGATTTTCAGGTCTTCGTTTAATATGACATAAATCCTCACATTTTCTCGAGCTATTTGCATATGATATATAGATATAAGTCTCAAATATCTAAATAATTTATAGGACTGAAACATCAAATAACTTCTCTTTCAAAGATGTAAAGCCAAATCATAGATTAGTTCGAGATTTCACTGATTCTTCTTCAGTATTTCCAGCATCTCCTACTTTTCGTTCCTTTGGATTTTGAAAATAACTGTTCTTATTTGAGCCTATCCCATTTGACTTTTCCTATGAACAATTGTGGAAACTTGAACGTTGAATTCTTGAAGATGGAACCTTTGATCATTATCGAGAGTTTTCTTAGGTGACTTCGGTTGTCTAAGTTGTAATTAACTATATGGGCTTGCTCCTATAGGGAATTTAAGAACCCAGATTAATCTAAACTCTATCTAATATGTATATTAGATATGGGAATTTGTCGGCTATAAATTTTGCAGACCAAAATAGAGTCATAAACTTTTAAGTTTAGATAGTTAAGCCTATCGATAAGTGATACGTTCATCCTTAAAGATGATATATCATTTATGGTATCATGCTCTGCTATTTAAACTATTAAATATATGAGATTTATTCATTCTCATTATTTTCCAAAAATAA
>NEWO01000052.1:1319490-1344770 GCA_003013225.1 Phalaenopsis aphrodite
TATATATATATATATATATATATATATATATATATATATATATATATATATATATATATATATATATATCTATATATATATATATAAATTCCAAATTTTAATTTTAAAATCTTATTTTGGAAAGAAAAATAGCCGACACGGGCAAAACAGGGATTGGTTTGATTTACATGATGCCAGATAAGGGCTATATCTTAGTAGGTCAACTTGATCAGGAGCTCGTCCCACAGAGGACAGATAGACAGTTTTTTTGTCACCTTTTGTACTGTGACATAGCAGCATATATGATATGTACTCCACCATGTTTCTGATGTATTGAGCATGATTGTCTTATTTGACGTTTTCAGCATATATCCAGTCTGTAACAGCTATTTGAAGAAAATTAATGAAATTTCTTTCATATTTCAACATATTTGTCAAATTGCCCTTCTGTGCAATTGATAAAAAGCTGTAAAACCATATGTTGATTCTAAACTACAATGAACAAAGAAAAAAATAATAAAAAAATATTGATAAAAAAATTTAGATAAAATATCCTTTTACAAAATCAACCAACAAAAATTAAGTTTTGAAAATGTACTTTGATAATTAAATCTGATAAAGACAACAAGAAAATAAAATCTTAAATTTATTGAGTTTATTTCTCTTGAGTTCGGGGTTTCTTACTCTATGCTTGTGTAGCACAACTTTCATGGTCTATACAAATTTCCTCGCATCCTCGTGGTGTTTCATACTGTACACAAAGTCTCAGAAATTTTCATCATCAATGTCAATCTTCACATGTCACATTTCTATGAGATTAAAACCACAAATTCTCAACACTATTTTCATGTTGTTCTCGGGGTCAATACTGAGATTTTAATATATTTTCCTCTTCACCATTTTTGTTGGATGTGAGTCCCAGAACTATCTTTCCAAATGTGAGACAAATCTTTGAGATAGATATGAGACCACCTTAAATGGAGTAAGGCATCCTATTTTCAAATCTTTTGAGGTTGGTTAAGACCACCTTAGATTGAGTAAGGCATCTAATTCCTTACCCAAATCTTTGGAGAAAGGTATAAAACCACCTTAAATGGAGTAAGACATCCTATTCTTATATTTTGAGACTGGTTTAAGACAACCTTAAATTGAGTAAGGCATCTGATTCTCTACACAAATCTTTAAGATAAGTATGACACCACCTTAAATGGAGTAAGGCATCCAATTCTCAAATCTTTGAGATAGGTTTAAGACCACCTTAAATAGAGTAAGGCATCCGATTCTCATATCTTTGAGATACGTTTAAGACCACCTTAAATGGAGTAAGGCATTTTATACTCATCCTTTGAGATCGGGTCAAGGCCACCTTAAATGGAATAAGGCATCAATTTCTCTACCCAAATCTTTTGAGATCGGGTTAAGAACAACTTAAATAGAGTAAGGCATTTGATTCTCTACCCAAATCCTTGGAGATAGGTCTAAGAACACCTTAAATGGGGTAAAGCATCCTATTCTCAATCTTTAGGGACCACCTTAAATTGAGTAAGGCATCTTATTCTCATATTTTGTGATTGATATAAGACCACCTTAAATGGGGTAATGCATCCTATTCCCTTTTTTATGTTGATACATAAATTTTAACTCCTATATCGGAGTCGGTACCAAAATTTCGATTCTCTTTTTAGGTTCAACACCTAAATTTTGATTCTCATCCTCACACTTTTGGGGTAGGATTAGACATTCCATTCCCATTCTCTACTTGCATGGTAAACTTTGATGCCCTATTCGCATCTCTACTTTCGGGATAGGCTTAGATGTCCTATTCCCACTCTCTACTTTTGGGGTAGGCTTAGATGCCCTATTCCCATCTTTGTATTCGGGGTAGGCTTTGATGTTTTATTCCCATCTTTTCAACTTCAAAGTAGGCTTATATGATCTATTCTCATTATCAACATTCAGAGTAGCCTTGGATGCCCTATTCTCGTTTTTACACTTTTAGGGTAGGCTTAGACGTCCTTTCCCCATTCTTTATCTTCAGGGTAGGCTTTGACTTCTTATTCTCATCCTTACATTTGGGGTAGGCTTTGACGCCCTATTCCCTCATCTGAGCGTGTGTTTTCCACTCAAGTCGGTTTCCTTGTGCATAATTTCACCTTCTTATAATTTTAAATTGAAATCCAAACTTTCTTTAATATATTTGATTTTAATTGAGTCTTCACTGGGACTACTTGTTTGCCTGAAAATTATCCTTAAAATCTTCTTTCTTTTCCCCAGTGAGAGTATGTGTCACTCCCCAACGGAAACAATTGTCACTCAATTCTACATTTTATTCTAGGTTTGTTGACTTAGAAGTTTGTGTTAATTTTGTTGATCTCTTTGGTCAATGCCAATACGTACAAAGTGCTTGACCGCCACACCACACCTATTAGGGGTCCATTTGTTAGCCTCACTTTTGGTTGAGGTTTAGCTCTTTCCTCTTTAGTAGCGTAGGGTCTAGCGATAGGACTTTCCTTTTGACTATTCCTAGATGACTAGAAAAGGAGCCCTAATCATTATAAAATCTAAACTCTTCTCTACTCAACTTGAAGTTTCACAAATTGGTCCTAACCTCTAGCACTTAGTAAGTGGGTTCAATATGAGGGATCTTAAGAGGAGTTCCCCTAGGACTGCTTGGCCTTAGGGTTGACTCTGGTGTTGTTTTGGAGCTAGTTCACTCTCTTACACTCAATTTCACTCAAATGTTATTTGGGATTAGGCTTTTGTGGGGAATTAGCTCCCCTCATTCTGGGTATGGTGTGAGCATAGTTAATTGGAGTTTGGTGGACTTTGGAGATGTGAAGAAATCTGTCCTAGTTTTGGGGCCAATTTCAGTGAAGAAATTGGCTCCGTGTGGTGGCTGTGAGTGGCTGAGAGCAGGGGGATTGAACTTGGGAGGGTTTGGGAAGGCTCTGGTAAAAATTTGGCAAAGTATTTCTAAGGTTTTCAAGCTCTTCTTCTTTTGGCCATGGCAATTTAAAGTCATAACTACTTGGTGGAGTTCAAGGAGGTTTGATCGGTGCTAAAGATTGCTGATGTGGAGGGAAAAATGGCACAATCATCAAATTGGAGTGAGCCAAGTCAGGGAGTTCAAATTTTAGGTTTTTTTCCATTTGGTGCTTTTTGGGGTGACTGTTTCCCGTGGCTCGCTAGTGTCTGGTCACCTCTGAGTTCAAGGAGGTCAGGGGGGGTTAACTAACAAAGGGTAAGCAATGATGGCAAAGATATTTCAAGTTTAGGCAAAATATTGGGTGAAATCCCTTAAATCAACGGACCATTCGTCCATAGCTTATCTAGGGTCGGCTAGGAGAGTCCAGTCTGGTCATTAGGGTGCAGTTAATGGTTGGAGTGGTCCTTGGTTCGCCAATTTGGAATAACTTAATCAATTTTGGTGCATGGGTTCAATTTGGGTTAAATTGTCTTGAAGTTGGGTTTGGTTTAGGCTAGCCATGACAGTGAGCCAAATTGATTGAACAATTTTGTGTGAATAATTGTCAAATTAGGTTCAATGGAAGGTTCAAATTGGTTTTGGGAACATTTTAGATGATTTTATGGGTTTTGGGAATGTTTGGGCCACCAAGGGTATTTTTGTAATTTTGACAAGTTTGAGGTTATTTGGTAATATTGGTAATTTTGGAAAGTTTTAGGCAATTTGGGTAGTTTCAAATGATTGAAGATAATTTTTTAACAAATTTGAGTAATTTTGGTGAAATTGGGAATTTTTGTCAAATTTGAGGTTTGGGGGTGTTTTAGTAATTTTGTGTTGATTTGGGGGGAGGGAGGGGCAAAAGGTTAAGTTTGGTGAAAGTGAGGTGTCAAGCACCTTATTTAAGCTATGGACCAATGGAATCTCCATTTGGGTTTTTTATGTACTAGTCTGGGCTAGACCCTATCATAAGGATAGTGGGTCTCGGGGACCATCTGCATGAGTCTCCAAAAAGATCAAGGGATCTAAGTCAACAAGTTTGGGTTTGAGGTTGTGAGCAATTACTTTTCTTTCTCTTTGCATATGAGAATTAATTTTGTGGGATGAAAATGATTTAAACATCTCTTTTTATTTTTAGAATATTGTTATGGTATTTTCACCGGTTCTTTATTGGCATTACAAACTGGCCATTTGTATCGTTAAAATCCATTGAGAAATATAAGGACTCAGGAGGGCTATGATTTCACAAACTAGTGAGTATAACATTTCATCTTTGGCAGAGCTATTGCGTTCAATTGAGGGGAGTGCAAATAAATAGTGAAATAATTTTTATGGCAGTAGAATTGATGTCTTTAGGGCGATAGACAAGATTCTTTTATCAATTTGGTCTAGATTTTTTATCGTAAGGGTCTTTAATATGTCTTATAAAGAGGGCTGATACACGTTTTAAGTATACATTTTCTGCTTATTTTTTGTGATATTGCACTTTAAAGAAGGGTATTTTCATATTTTTGTATATCAATATTATGAATTTGGAGCAAAAGTAGTAAAAAGAACAAAATTTGGAGAAAAAACAACAGATTATGGAAATTCTGGCGCCTAATGCTCCAAATTGGTGCCAGAAGCGCCATTTTACAGAGAGCTGGCGCTAGATGCACCAGAATGGCGCCAGAAGTGCTATTTGACATAGTGGTTGCGTCAGAAGTTCCAGATTTGGCGCCTAAAGCGCCAAAACCCAGAACATCACGGTCTTAAGCAAGTTGGTGCCAGATGCACCATGACTAGTGCAAGATGCGCCAAAGAGGACTTTTTGTAGATTAAGCTGGTTCAGAATAAATTTTGTGCAAAAGGGACACTTGTTCTAAACACCCCTTGTAGTAATTCAATGCATCTAGACACTTTAGAAGGTTCTTTTATGAAGGGATATGTCTCTTGGATCAATGGACATGTCGTTTGACTTCAGGAGAGTTGATTTTTAGGTAGAATTTTGGTGGAATTTCAAATTCTTTTTGGAGGGATGCAACCTTTAATAAAAGAGAGGTAAGTCTAGGGCTAAAGGAGAGTTTTTGGTTTGGCATGTAAGGGGGAAAAAGAGAGAGAAAGAAAGTCAAGGGCACTTTTAAGGATTGTAAGAGAAAGGGGAAGGTGAGAGATTTCTTCTTTCATTACATTTCGAAGAGAGAATTGAGAGTGCTTGTAAGGAGAGAAACGGTTGAAGAGAACTTCTAGGGATGTGTTTGGGAAGGATTTTAAGATAAGTCATGTCTTTTATTTCTTTTGTATTGTAATTTTTATTTATATATGAAATTTGTATTTTGTCGTATCATTTTCAAGAATTCAGAGTAGCCTTTTTTATCTTTATCCTTAATTTGACGTTTGGTTTTGTGAAGAATTGAATTTGTTTTACGCGGTTTTAAATATCATTAATTTGTGTTGATTTGAAATCCGATCTTCATTTACTTTTTGATATGCTAATTGAATTATTAAAATGTGTTGCAAAACATATGTTTTGAAAGAATTATGATTTCTAAAATATGGTAAGATTCACATTTAATTTCATGGGAGAGGATGTCATCCATGGAGTTAAGTGCAAGGAGATACACTTTGTTTGATGCAGATTTGGAGATTTTAAGGTGACAAATTAAAATCCCCAATTTGGTCTAGTTGACTGGAAACTAAAGTGAGTTTGTTATCCCTCATGTGAGAGAGTAGTGAGAGCTCTAGAGTGGCAGCAGTTATTCTCTCAGCCTAACCGCAGAATTAGGAATCATACCCCAAATTAGTCAATGTTATTTATGCACTTGGAAGAGGGTGGGTAAAGAATAGGATTGCTCCTATTTAGCACAAAAAAATTATTTTATATTTTTAAATGATTTTAATTCCTTCACATTTCATATACTCATTGTAAAGGGGAAGGATGCTTTCTTAAATTTGAACTCTTCGTCACCAAAACTTTGTTTAGTTTTTGTAGATTTACTTTTAAAAGTTTAGCAATTAGTTTAATTAAGTTTATCTTTTTACTGCATTTTATTTAGCTTTCACTATATTACTTTATATTCATATTTAACGCTTCACTTTTGTAGTTTAAAATTGTAGTTTACTGTCGGAACTATTTTGGGTCATGAGTGAAGTTGCCCGTTGGAAGCTATCGGTCACTGGAATTAAAATCCTATCGCCCGCTTTAGAAGGATATTTTAATTTACATATATATATATATATATATATATAAGTTTTATAAAAATATGAAATCAAACAGACCCCATATTTTTCATAGTTTAAATGAAAGAGCACTATACCTTAAACTCTGTATCTATCTCGAAGGATACAAATAAAACTTGAGGATGAGGCTTAATCTTATAAACTAAGAAATATATGACATTCAATTGTTCTATGCAACCATTTTATTTGCTGATAATTTTCTCTATATGAAGGATTAAATAGAGTTTTTATTATACTGGGTTCGAACAAGCTTCATATAAGGGCAAGCCCCTATAGCTAATTACATCTTTAATGATCGAAGTCACCTAAGAAAACTCTCAGTAAAAATCTGGAAATATTATCTTTGAAGAGGTCAAAAGGATATGACTTTTTAATGAAATTGGACAAAGTGGTATGAGATGGGAATGAGTCAAATTTGGAACATTTGTTGCAGAATCCAAAGCAGGGAGAACTAAGGGATGTCATATATCCCGAGGAAAACCTCGGTGACTTCCCAATTAATCCTATTGTTTAGCTTTAGTTTAGAGGAGAAATATTTAAGTATTTCATCCTTGCAGTTTTCTTAATTTAGGGCTTACATTCGTGTGAAACCATCACACAAATATCCAAGAAGATGTAAGGATGTAGGTCGTGTCGAATGACAATCTCTGAATCCTAAGATGAGTTAGGGCTTATATTTTGTAGCAGAGCCATACAAAGGCCAAAAGATAAGTTGAGGATTTATGTTCCATAAGCAAACAACCACGAAGTCCTATAAATTGTTGTTTAATTCTAGGGAAGGAAATTGGTTTAGCTAATGAAGACATGTTTTGCTGTTGAAGATGGCCATGCTGCCCACCATGCTAGCTTCAGGCTCCTCGCCATGACTAGTTTAAGTTTTCTAGGGTGTCAGATTATGATGTCAAATCAGATGACCCTATGGTTAAGGTTCTTTAAATATTGTGGGAGATGTTAAAGCTAATTAGAGCGACACTGGTTAGGATCCTATGGTTCCCTCGTTCCGTCACCTCTATTTTCTATTGGATTCACTTAGTCCAAAAGAATATACTAAACTCAACTTAATTAATTTTGTATTTTCATTTATACCATGGGAAGCCTCATTAGCAACCATAGGTTACCTCCACTGAGGGGTTCCCGATCATCTGATAGAGATATCTTAATTTAATTGCAGTTATGGTTTTATGTGATGTTCGTGATTAAATTTTGAGTTGTTTTTTTTTATTTTGAATGTTGTGACGGTGAGTTTTATCTTGGTTGATTTTAGCTTTTGTTTTGATTTTACGACTATCCTAGTAGTTTTAGTTCTCGTGCAGGGTGGCATCGTCATTTAAAATGCAATTTTTGTAAGCATAAGAGTGCAGTGTGGAAACTTTAGAAAAAGCCGATACTACAAATTCTAAAAGCATACTTGACGAGTCTTCTCATTCCACCACCTGCAACTCAAAATGCATGTGAGGGCATTTTATGTAAAGTGGAAAATATGGTTCTGGTGATATACCAAATCCTAAATTTTATCTTGGTGAGCCCTTATTAACTCAATTAAGGATGATATTATTAAGCGAGACAAAATGAGTTTAGTAGACCATGAGATATCCAACAGGTCAGGTGAAAAAGCAGGTCCATGCTTCCCCCTCACCACCTGGTGAAAGTCTCGAGCTCATTTAAACTTATTATATTGCTTAATAATTCATCCTGTAAATACCCCTAATGTTCAGCAAACATCGATGATTCAGTTATCCATAAGAGTAGGATAATCATCATTTGTCATTTAATTTGAGAATTATGTGGGTGAAGACCCTTAAAAGGGGCAAGTTAATACTATTAAGACACTTAGTCAATTTTAGCTTTAATTTGAGCTTGTAGTGCTCAATTTCTAGTTATATTCACTTTTCTAATCCTCATTTAACCAAATTGGATTTAGCTTAGGTCACTACTAAGCCCTTAAGGCCTTGGTGGATGTCTTAGTCATTTGAAAGAGATTAACTTTTAAGTGATAATAATCCATCAAAACATTTGAATGTCATTTGAATTATAAAAAAGGGGTATTAAATTAATGAGTTATTAACACCCAAAATCATACCCCTAAGTCTAGGATCTTTTAATTCAATAGATCTCCCAAATTTTAATGATTTTAGAAATAGCAAATTTATCCTTTGATTAAGAATGATGAGATTAGTTTCTACCAATTAATCCCTTGTGTTCTAATCAACCAAATATGTTAATTAGGATAATAAAAGGTTGCTCATTTCCCTTTCTTGAATTAAACCTAAATGTTAATGAAGGTCAAATTCTCAAAGTTAAACTTTTGTGCCTAAGGCTCTATCACTTCATAATTTAACAAATTTAATTCAAATGACTTTAGAACTTTCATCCTACCTTACTCATGGGTCAGTTAAGATATCAATGGAGAAAATGTAATTTTTTTAAATTTCAATTTAATTTTTATAATTAAAGATATCAAAAAATATGATTTTTCAAAGAAAATTTCATAAATTGACCAAGGCAACTAATCCCTTGAAGTTCTTACTGGAGAGAAATTTAGACTAGAGAATCATTGGGACCAAATTTGAGGATTCCTTGAGTTACATTTGAATTATTTATTTTATGTTATGGAGTGTTAATTAATTATAAAATATCTTAAATATGAAAAATTAAGTTTTGCATTTTTATTAAATCACCCTGAGTTCAAAAAACCCAGAAAAACATATTTCACATTTTTGCTGGCTTCCCTTTGAAATAATATAATTATTTAAGTGAAAGATTAAGAAAAAATCATTTTTTTTTCCTTTAAAAATTATTTTTAGCTTTAAAATTCAATATATTCACTTGAAAAATTAGGAAAAATATTTCAGTTGCTCCTAACTGCTCAGGAAACAAATTAGAACATTTTCATGAATTTTATCAACTTTGTTATTTTTATTAAAATTTAATTATTAAAATATTAAAATAGACATAAAAAATGAAGTTTTTATTTTAATTACAATTTTATTTTTGGAAAATTCTCTTGATCATAGAGAAATCCCAAAACCAAATTTTTTTAATTTTTTGAGTTATATTTTTATTATTAAAAATCATTTTAGTGTCAAAAATGTCATTTAACTTAGATAATCAAGTTAAGTTATCAAATGAACTCCAAATGTTTTATAATTTTTATGGGAAGTTCTCTTAACTTTAAACAACAGTGGAGAATCAAAATCAATTCATTAAGGTGATTATTTTTTCTAAACATAATTTTCTTTGTGTTTTAGGGTTTTGTGAGAGTTAAGTGTGTTCTTAATGATTTAGCCCATGAATAATTTTCCAAAGGGTTATTTGGTCACAATAAACCTTTCAAAATTTTTTTGGATTTTTGTAAGAAGCAAGCTAATTATTATGATTAATTTATGCAAATAATAGACGTAAACTTCAAAAAAAAGGATCTTTGTCTAGAGGTCTTCTCTGACCTTGGAATAATCATAAAATGTCTCACATGACAGAGGCAACAACATGCCAAAATATAAAGCAATGGTGAAATATCTACATGCATGGGGAGTTAAAAGGCTCAAAACCATATTTAAATAATTAAAAATAAAAATTTCATCAAATAAACTTCAAACCATTTCCATATTGTTCTCCTCTGTTCACTGAGCACTCGGGTATTTTTGTTTTATTTTTGTGATTTTTCTACTCTAAAATATGGATTTTTGAAGTTAAGGATCATTTTCTGAATTTTTTAAATTCTTAATTTCTTATTAAACACACGGTATCACATCATCCTCGGTGTCTCCGAAGCTCCACGTGGCGTCTTTTGGTTTGGCTCCGCCATCTGAGTCAGCCTGTGTTTTATGAACCATGCTCCCATCTGGCGCAATCAGAGCCCTCCATTTGATACACGCGCGATCAAATGGTTTTGCGTCATCGTTCGTAACTAGTGTGAGTCTGTAACTATTAAACTTAAGACCTTAGGATCTCCCTCATTTCTCAACCAAATGACCTTGGGTTTGATCCTACGGACTCTTCTAAGTTTGACAAACATATCCATACGAAAAGCATGCCATTAAATCAACTCTAATCAAATGTAGAATCAAAATAGGCTTAGGAAGAGGGGATGTTCAATACTTTTTCTCTGAGAAGGGAAAGCTTTAATCAGAGGTGCTCGGCACGTTTGTAGAGGTCCAACGAGGCTAGGGATTGAGCCTCTGGTCATGGTGAAAGGTTAAGACCCGAATTCTATCAAGGCTGAATTTGGGTGTTTATCAAAGTCTAGTGTAGAGGCTCTCTGTGAGGAGATTTTGATGGGGCTTTATCTTCTTTCACTGTTGTAAATGTGTGGGCGAGTTTAATTTGATTTTTATGCACTGTGGAGGTGTGGAGAGTTTTGTCCTATCTCCAGCAAGGATTTAAGCTCAAAAATTGAACTACGGTAAGGGGAAATAGGGCGACGAAGTGGTTGGGTTGCACTGAGGAGGTCTCAAATTGGCTTTGAGAGCAATTTAGAGGGGACTCCTTGAGAAAATTTTAGCACCTAGAGGTGAGGTTTTATAGCCATGGCATGGCCTTGGGTGTAAAATGGTGCTTAGGTAGAGGGCTGAGGAGCCCTCAAGAGCCATTGGGATGAGGTGGCCTCTATGATTCAAAATGGGTTTGATTTGTCCTTGGTGCTCTTGATTTTGGCATTTTACGGTGACTAGGCCAGTCAACAAGGCCAGCGAAGGTGGTGAGAGAGTTAGGTGACCCAGAGGTAGGTATAATTATAATTTACTCCGAATGGTAGGTGATGATGGGGGTGGTATTTGGTTAAGGCCCAAAAATGGGCTAAGATCCCACCCATTAGTCCATAGCTCACCATGGCTGGTCCAAAGGGGTTTAGCCTGGTTAATAAGGTGTGTTTAGTGGCTATGGGGAAATTAATTTGGTGACTTTAGAATGACTAAGTCAATTTTGGTGCATGGATCAATTTTGGGTCCAAATTGCTAAAATTTTGGTTTTTGTTAAGCTAGCTATCACTTTGAGCATAATTGATTGATCAACATTGTGTAGATGATTGTCATGAAGATTTTTGGTGAAGGATTGAAGTGATTTTGAGTTCAATTAGGGGTTCAATATGAGGGATTTTGGAAATTTGGTCACTTTGGGCATGTTTGGCTAGCCTTGGGTCTAGATTGGGCTAAGCTTGTGCTAAGTCCAAATTAATTATTAAAAATTGTCAATATAAATGTAATGAAGAGTTTTCAACATAAATTGGGTGCCAATTTTGGGGTTAGGGCATTCAATTTGGTGGAATTTTGGGACAACCAATTGGGCCAAATTTGGGAATTCTTGGACTTCGGTCAAAATTAAATGAAATTGAGTCTTCATTACGGCTAATTAAAGGTCAAGTTTGATGTATAAGAGTGTTATGAAGATTTTAGGATTCAAATTGGGGCCAATTGAGTAGGTCATGGGGGTCAATTTGGTGGGATTAAGTCATAACTTAGATCAAAATTGGGCTCAAAGCATGGAAAAATTAAGCTTAAATTTAGTTTAAATTTATCATATGAAAGGTGAGTTTGAGTTTAGATTTGGAATTTTTGGGTAGTTTTGGGTAGCTTGGTCATTTTCAAAAGGTTTAAAATGATTTTTGAACAAGTTTGAGTATTTTGGATGAATTTGAGGATTTTGACCAAATTTGGGATTTGGGGGTGTTGAGGTAATTTCGGTAGGTTTGTGGTATAAAGATCAAATTGGGTATTTTTGATAGAATTGGGGTGTTAACCACTACATGTGAGCTATATGCCAATGGAATCCTCATTTGGGCCCTTTATGTACTATTCTTAGCAAAACCCTAGCCTAGGTCTAGTGGGTCTAGAAGACCATCTACATGAGTCTCACAAAAGATCAATAGATCAAAGTCAACAAATTTAGGTTTAGGCTTGTGAGTGGACATAGGTGATAATGAGTAAAAGTGAGTGAAGTGAGTGAAACAGCTTTAGACTAACACCTAGAGCCAACTCTAAGGGTAAGCAGTCCTATGGGAACTCACCTTGAGCTCCCCCATATTGACCCCACTTACTAAGTGCTAGAGGTTATGACCAATACGTAAAACTTCAAGTTAAGCAAAGAAGAGTGTAGAATTTCTAATGGTACGAGTTCCTAGTTTTATAAGAATAGTCAACAAGAAATTCCTATGGCTAGAGCCTTAGCTACTAAAGAGGAAAAACTAAACCTCAACCAAAAGTGAGGCCAACAAATAGACCCACAATAGGTGTAGTGTGCTTGGCAGACACACCACGTGTATTGGCATTGACCGACGAGATCAACAAGACCAATATAAGCTTCTAAGTCAACAAACATAGAAGGAGGTGTAGAATTTTTTGTGCTATTTGTATCTACTGGGGAATTAGTAAGTGAATATTTGATTAAAGTCAAAAAGTATAAACTCTCACTAGGGACTGGAGAATGGGTTTGAGTTATCAAGCTTCAGGTATTTATAGAGGATGGGAATCAGTATGTAAGTGTTGACCCCGGGGTGGGAAATGAAATGTAGGTATCGATTCCAAGAAGGGAGTTAGAATTTAGGAACCGACCACGAAAGAAGGGAATCAGAAGTTAAGGACGGATTACAAAATGAGAATTGAAAGTTAAGGATCAATCTCAAGAGAGAGTCATAAGTTAGGGACTGACCTCGAAAAGAGGGAATCAAAAGTTAAGGACTGATTAAAAAATGAGAATTGAAAGTTAAGGATAAATCTCAAGAGAGTCGGAAGTTAGGGAACGACCTCAAAAGGAGGGAATCAGAAGTTAAGGATTGATTTGAAAATGACAATTGAAAGTTAAGGAATAATCTTAAGAGAGGGTCGGAAGTTAGGGACAGACCCCAAAAAGAGGGAATCAAAAATTAAAGACTGATTCCAAAATGAGGATTGAAAGTTAAGGATCAATCTCAAGACAGAGTCGGAAGTTAGGGACCGATCTCGAAAGGGGGGAATCAGAAGTTAAGGACTCATTCTAAAATGAGAATTCAAAGTAAAGGATCAATCTCTAGAGAGAGTTGGCAGTTAGGGACCGACCTTGAAAGGAGGGAATCAGAAGTTAATGGCTAATTCTAAAATGAGAATTGAAATTTATGGATCAAACTCAAGAGAGAGAGTCAAAATGTAGAGACTGATCTCGAAAGGAGGGAATCAGAAGTAAATTACTGATTCAAAAATAAGAATTGAAAGTTAAGGATCAATCTCAAGAGAGAGTCAAAAGTTAGGGACCGAATTTGGAAGGGAGGAATCAAAAGTTAAGGACTGATTTAAAAATGAGAATTCAAAGTTAAGGATCAATCTCAAGAGAGAGTCGAAAGTTAGGACCGACCTTGAAAGGAGGGAATCAGAAGTTAAGGAATGATTCCAAAAGGAGAATTGAAAGTTACAGAGTTTGTGGTGTTGAACCCATAGATATGTGTCATGTGAAAGGGCTAACATTGGTGAGAAAGATATGTATAATTTTTTGAAATTTAGTGCACAAAAGGAGGTCATACTCCGCGAGCAAAGAGTAAGAGACCCAAAATCAAGAGACTCAACTCAACAAATTTATTTTATTTTCTTGTTGTATTTATCATTTTTAATATTCAAAATATGTTTTTCCTAAATTTTATTTTTGTTGGTTGATTTTTTTTCAAAAGAGTGTTTTATTTGAACTTTATTATAAACTTTTTATTGTTTCTTTCTTTGTTTTTCATAGTTTGGAACCAATTTATGGCTCTGTGGCTTTTATCCATCGTACAAAAGGGCAATTGAGCAAACATATGAAATTTTTGAAAAGGATTTCCTTAATCTACTTTGACATGTGTTACACGTTGAGTGTAGGCCAAGGCCTCAAAAAGTGCAATTATGCTGACTGCATCAAAGTACATCCAAAATTATCGCATGCCATGTACATATCATAGGTCAAGCGTTTCTAATGCATCTCATATTTTCTATGACAAAAATACAGTAAAATGGAATCTTATGAGTGTCTGTCTCTGGCGAGGAAACTCTTGATCGAGTTGACCTTCTAAGCCACGTTGTAGGGTGCATGTGCTTAAAGGTGCAACCCTCTCACGGGTCGTACATCAGTAGTTCTTCCAATTCTAGGTACAGTCAGAATCCACATGGAATTTTGCTATCGTCCATCCTCAGGAAAGTCACGGACACCCTACGGTGTCGCACCCCTGGAATGCAGTGTTTGGCGACGTCTGCCCAGTTTCCTTTAAGAACTAGCACTGAACCAACAATTAGCAAAATTTCCATGGATCCTTCGAATTTGTCAGGGCCAATGATATCTATTTCTTTTCCAAATAGGATGTTGCTTTTGTTCATAAATGAGACCGTGCATAAAGGCCTCACAAAGTCATGATGGTCAATGTGCAGATGTATGCAGTCTCCTTCATCATATATGTTGATAATACAGTTGTTGGGAGTACAATCAGCTGGCAGAATACTCCATTGGACCATTCTTTTATTTAGCCACTTTATCATGAGGGGTAGCAAATCCACCTGATCATGTCTCAGAATCTAAGGAAAATTTCCTTTTCTATTTTTAATGAAGTTATAATAGCAGCCACATTATATGGTGATCCTGCCCTTTCCTCGCATCCACTTTCTAGGATTGGAATAGGCTCTTTTCATCAGTAAGCCTACTTGACCCCTCTCTCTTAAATTAAAAATGCATTCAATAATATTTCGTTCATCGCTCTCGGAGAAGACCTTGGTATATAACTCCAATCCTTCTAAAATGTTGATGAACCTTCCTTGTACTTCTTCATAGAAATCAAATTCTCTTTTTCTTACTTTACTCATCTTGTAGTATTATGTCGTATCGATAATCGATAGCTATTGGGGATGTTCCCTAATTTCAACATCGATGGGAATCCAGGGTGGTGCTGTCTCTATTTGGACCGGAATGTATGACTCTGCAACGGACGAAATATATGGCTCTGTACGCAACGAAACATATGGTTTTGCATCCATTGGGTAATCAGTGGTCTGAAAGTCATCATCAGAGGATAGGTATTCCTCCAAAGTACTGTAGCGTTTATGATGGAGGACATTGCAGTCTGAACACTCTACGAATACACTCCTAGCTGACGTACGTGTAGGTACTCGGAGTTGCAGGTCGGGCAACCCGTACAAAAAACATCTGAAGTTAGTGGTTTCTCTGGCTCTGTAACGAATCCAGACTCATCATTTGCAGCAAGCAGGCTGGAAGATGTCTCTCTCATGCCCGGATCATAGATATCCCCTTCAGACATAGGGGTGAGCCAGTTCTTTGCCTCTTTCTGGCATCTTCTCTTCTCACGTGGGAAAGCCCTATGTTTTTGGTGGCTAGTGTTTTCGCACTGAGTTCTCCGTAGTGCTGCATCTAGATTTCTTTCATCATTGGTAGCAATTAGGTCTCGGGTCAGCGTAGCTATCATAAATGGTAGGTGACTGGTTCCCTCCATCGGGTCTTGTTGTACTATCACATTTTTTCCCTTCAGTGAGGAACTATCTCTGATGTCGAACCTTAGTAGTGATGGTAACCCTTCTTTTTTCTGGCAGCTAACTGCATCCATCGGAGGACCCTCATAGTCCATTTCGGCTTGAATAAAGTCCATGTCAAAGTCTATAGTGCCGCCTTGTGGCACCCTTTCCCTGTTTAGTGTGAGGTTCTAGCCACCTTTAATAGCAAAGATTAGCCTCCGACCTAACATTTCCTTGCAGATGACCAAAAAAATATCAGTGAGCTAAGACTTAGCATGAACATGAACAAAACAACTTATTTATTAAAGAAAATTTTAGTTAATTTTACTTAGAAAACCATTTATTTATGTATAAATTTCGTATAATTTAGTAGAATATCAAATTTAGAAAGAGAAAATTGAAATGTCTAATTCCAAAAATTTTCATTATGTGGAGGTTAATCTTATTACAAAATATTTGGAATCGGTCACAAACATTTGGCCAAATAGATAATCCCAGAACAATCAAAATTTCAAATCAAGCGATGTCAAGCAATGTCAGGTTGCATAGTATGTCTTCAGGTATCGTCCGTTGATCAACAACATGGGCCTATCACCTCAAAAATCCACTAACTGGTAGGCTCGTTCTGCATAGACTTTTCAACTACAAATGGTCCCTCCCAAGTTGGCTCAAATTTTCCACTTATCTTGTGGCGTGCATGAATGGGTTTTTAGAGAATGAGTACGAGATCACCAACTTTAAATGTCCTTGGGTTGAACAATTTGTCATGAGCTTGTAACATCTTTCACTGGTAAAGTTTCAAATATTGTTGTGCTTCAAATCCTTTTCCCTCAAGACTCTTTAGTTCTTCAAGTCTGAGTTTTTCACTTTCTTCCATTGTAGGTTGGCTGGCAACAACAACTCTGAGTGTTGGTGTATGGATTTCTAATGGTAGTACGACCTCGGACCCATACACGAGCATGTAGGGTGTACACTGAGTTGGAGTCCTGAATGTCGTCCGGTAGGCCTATAAAGCTTCTAATAATTGGTTGTGTGAATCTCTTTTGTTTTCATCTAGTCTCTTATTTAAAATCTATACAAATGTCTTGTTGAAGGCTTTGACTAATCCATGGATAGTAAATTGTAGAATATCTCCAGTCTATCCCATGTCGTTAAACAAAATTGTTGATTTTGGCGCTTTTGAAGGCTATCCCACTGTCGGAAATTATTTTTCTTGGTACTCTAAAACGGTATACAATTTGGCTTTTCAAGAATTGAAGGACGTGCTTTGTCGTGACCTCTCATAACGACACTGCCTCTACCCATTTGGAGAAATAATATATAACAATGAATAAAAATATGTATCCTTCGGAGGAGGGAGGGTCTATAAGACCTATTTTGGCAGTGCCCCAGCACTCGAATGGCCACGAGGCAACGGTTGGGTGACAACATTCAAAGGTTGGTGTAAGACCACCCCACTCACTTGGCACTGAGGACATCTATTGGCTGTATCCATGTAGTCGGACATCATTGCTGCCAATAATATCTGAGTTTCTTGATCTTCAGTATCATCTTCGGCCCTGACTAGTGAGATCCACACAATCTAGCATGTACTTCTTTAACAATATTTTGTGCCTCGTCTTTGCTTAAATATCGTAGCCAAATCTGGTCGAACTATCTCCTATAGAGGACATCACCTACTAGAGCATATGACATAGCCCTTTTTGTAATGTGATGTGCTTCAGACTTTTCCTCTGGTAGCTTTCAAGTCTGCAAATATTCTATCAATGGCTTGCACCAATCTTCGTTGATATCCTCAACAACAATTATCATTTCATTCTTTTTCCCGAGCTTGTTTAAAGTTTTAAGGTCGATCCAAGGCAAAACTTGTCTTCCTTATACTGTAAAATCAATGAAATCCTTCAGGGCACATGCCAATTCTTTTGCGAGTTTTACTAAAGCATCAGCATGGGCACTATCTCCCAGAGGAATCCGGTTGAAACTTACATTTGAAATCTGTTCCAGTAGGTTCATCGTGTACTGATGGTATTCTGCTAATCTCTATTTCAGAACCTTATATTATCTGGCGACTTGTTGGATGATGAGTTGTGAGTCGCTATAGATGGTAGTGTCTATTATGTCCATTAAGATTGTCAACTCCAACCCAATAATTAAGGCTTCATATTCTACTTCGTTCTTGGTACATGGCTCTGACAGGTGGTATGAGAACCTCAGCATACCCTTATCTAGCGTCATAAAGATTAAACCAATATCTGCTTTGCCTGGTATAACTGTGCCTGATCCTTTGTCCTTTCTGGCTGACAAAGCTCCATCGAAGTACATTTCCCAGTGTTGTGCAATGGAGAATTCCATTTATAGTATCTGCTTATCTGGTAACTCATCATTATGAGGGGGCCTAACTATAAGTGGGAGTGCAGCGAGAAAGTCTGCCAAAATCTGTCCTGTGATAGCATGGAGGGGAAAAAAAGTTATATCAAATTGCAATAAGATCATTAACCATCTTACTAGATGTCTGGAGAGTGTTGATCGGGTCATCAAATATTGTAACAGATTAACTTTTGAGATTAGGGTAATCTTACGAGAAAGCTTGTAATGTCTAAGGTTTTGGGCGGCAAAAATTAAAGCTTGATAATGCTTCTTGATAATAGGATACCTTACCTCCATCGATATTAGGCGGTGACTCAAGGAGTAGAGTGCGTTTTCTTTACCCTCGTCATTGACTTGCACTATGAGTGCTCCAAGAGAGTCTTCTAAGGCTGTGGTATAAAGTATCAGCGGCTTCCCCGGGATAGGGGCTACGAAGATAAGAGGTTTTTTTAAATATTATTTAACGTCCTCAAAGGCCCACTGACATTTCTCTTCCCAAATGAATTTGGCATATTTTTTAATTATGTTGAGAAGAACTGACACCTGCCTGGAGATTAGAAATAAAGTGTCTTAGATATGTCAACTTTCCTTGAAAAGAACATAGTTATTTCAAGATTTTAGGAGGAGGCATTTCCAAGATAGCTTTAATCTTATCCTAGTTGATCTCAATTCCCCGATGACGGACAACAAATCCTAGAAACTTCTTGGGGATAACGCCAAAGGCGTACTTTAAGGGATTCATTTTAAGGTCATATTGTCATAACCGTTCGAACAAGATCCTCAAATCGCATAAAATGTTTATTTTTTGGTTTTATTTTAATGACTAAATCATCCGTGTAACGTTCCACTTGGTTGTGAATGAGATCATAAAAAATCTTCATCATTTGTCGTTCCAGCATTTTTCAACCCAAATGGCATCACTGTTTAAAGAAAATCCCGATAGGTGTTCTAAAAGTTGTAAGTGCTGCATCTTTGGAAACCATCTTGATTTGGTTGTATCCTTACGATCAGTCCATGAAGGAGTAAATTTTATGCATATAAGCGATGTCCACCATCATTTATAGTATCGGTAATGGGAATTCATCTTTCGTACATGCTTTATATAAATCTCTGAAGTCAAGAGAGATACGTATTTGTCAATTTTTCTTTTTAACAGGTACAATGTTAGCTAACCAGGTGTGGTATTTCTTTTCTTTTATAAAGTTAGCATCTATTAATTTATTTACCTCGACGATAACTTGCTGCTCTATTTCGAGGCACATTCTTCTGGGAGCTTGTTTCAC
This sequence comes from Phalaenopsis aphrodite, assembly GCA_003013225.1. Classification (NCBI taxonomy): domain Eukaryota; kingdom Viridiplantae; phylum Streptophyta; class Magnoliopsida; order Asparagales; family Orchidaceae; genus Phalaenopsis; species Phalaenopsis aphrodite. The sequence goes on from NEWO01000052.1 coordinate 1,338,750, forward strand.
TGGGGTCATATCTTTGTTTATCCTGAGTTTATGAACTGTAGCCTGTACTGACAGTCCTAGCATTTCATCATAGCCCCATGTGAGCAAATCTTTAAATTCTGTCAACAATTTGATCAATTCTAAAGATTCTTCATCGTTGAGTAAAGAACTTATAAATGTAGGTCGGGGTTGCTCTTCAGTCCTGAAGTTAATTTCCTTTTACTCATCAACAGTTGATTTGATTTCCTTCTCAAATTCTCGAGAAGCATTTTCCATCAGCTGATCAATAGAGTCAGCTTCCATATCTAGGAAATCCCCTTCCGATTCACTAGTAACTACCATAAAAAATTCTGAATCATCGACTAGCTCGACTGTACCAAATCCAAGACCCTCTTTTGAGTTTGGAGTTCAACTTTTAACATTCCATAATTTTTCAAAAATTTGCAATTTACATTTTCACATTTGTTTTTGCAAATGTCCCTATTGAATTAACTTTTGTATGTAAGGCAAAAAATAAGCAAAAGACAATTCCATTAATTCATTAGGATCAATATCCAAGTTTACTTGATTTTCAAGATTTGTAAAGGTAGAAGCACGATAAAACTTGATCAGTTTTGACCCAATGCTGCGGACTTCCTTGACCTCTAATCTCTCAGCCTTTTGAGGGAGAATCGAAGTAAGGGTCATGATGTTCACATAGTGTTTTATCCGATCATACATCGTCCCATATTTGCTTTTCTTTATATGTTCTCAGGATATCTTGTACTGAGGATTCTTTTATTTTATCATCATTATTTCATCTTCAGAACTGTCTTCATCATCAATTTTGATGGTTGACCTAGTCCGTTCAACGATTAAGTTGGTACTTCCTCGTCCACATCCCTAGCCTTGACCCCGGGTGCGCGAACTAAAAGAACCCCCACCAATTTATTGTAAAATAGTGGTGGAAGATCAATGAAGTGGAGTTGAATGGCCTTGTCATTGCAATTCTTTCAAATTTTCACTTTTATTTTCACAGTTTCACGAGAGAAGATGGTTTTCTTCAGAAGCGCGTAGTAGGTGGCATCTTCATGAATGTCACCTCCATGTACTGAAAATGGTTGTAAATCTCCCTTGATGCAATGCTCTTGTCCCTCTTTGTAATACTTGATGCATTAGTTTGGAGACGATGGAACCATATTGTGTTTGTGAATCCATAGTTGACCTAGTAGAGCGTTGAAAGAGGTCTCGATGTCGATGATATGAAATTTAGCGATTTTCACTAGTTCTCCAACTCTCGTAAGTAATGTAATTGATCCAAGAGCTCTTTCTCTCTTTTGGTTGAATTATATTAACATCATTTTATCAGTCGTAAGCTCTTGGGCTTCAATGTCCAAATAGGTCAATGTTCGTATAATCATAAAGTTGAGTGATGCTCCAGGATTTACTAAAACCATGGATAACACAAATTTGTCGATTTTAAAGGAGATATAGAGTGGACGTTTATGGTCGGCAGTACCGAGCAACAAATCTTCATCTGTGAAGGTCACTCCAGTATATTCCTTCAATGAGTAAACTTCATCCGAGGATGTGCTGGCCAACTAGACTAACAGATCTCTAGGTCAAGCAAGATTGTAACCAGAGACTCTCTCATCTCCTTTGATAGGATCAGAGTGTCTTAAATGCTTAATATGGCTGGTAACTTCCTAAGATGAGCTAGCATGTTGTAACCCACTTTGTATGGTCCTCCAATTTTCTCTTGGTTGTGTGGTTCTTCCACTAGTAGAGGTGGAGGTAGATCTTCTCGAGTTAATATTTGTTTTCCTTGATCTACTGAAGCTATTCTTGGGGGTAATACTCTCCCACTCCTTAGGTTTACTTTTATAATTTCTTCTCCTTAAGATATCATCATTAAATTTTTTGGTGTTTCTTCTTTGTTGGAAAGATCTAGGTTGATGGCAAGTGGTGCACCATGGTGTTTGAGGATTGGTTCCTCACTCCTGTCGCTATCGTAAGCAGTATCATTGATGTTCTCTTTGGTCTTGTTAGCTAGTTCATCAGACTCAAGTATGATTTGAGGATCATTTTGGGAATCAAGATCGAGGCTAGATTAGTCAAAATCAGTTACGTTATCAAAAGAAACCATTAAAACGTAGATGAAATTATAATCATTATATTCATAAGACCCCGGAGGGTTCAAGGATTTTTATATTCAAGGATTTTAATCATTATATTCACTTACATCAAGGGTTCGAGGATTTTTATCCTCGAATCCAAGATAACTAATCTAGCAGAGGTTGCCCCTATCCTACCCCCCGTGCTATCAATCTTCATGGTTATATTCTTCTTCTTCTTCATCTTTGACGACGATGGATCTCCTAGTGAAATCTTCATGTCGGGCTTGGCAGGCTGAAGATTCTGAACAGAGGCTTATTTTGAATCATTCTAAATTTAGTTTACTATTTTCTTAGATGATTTACCATGAACTGTACTCCATCCATCTTTTCCAGTATACGGGTCAATTAGAGAGATTGGTTCAGCCGAAATCATTTTTATAGAACCTTTTTTAGGTTCTTTTAAATAATCCTTCGGGATCATTATGTTTCCCTCTTTGAGATTCTTATCGAGCCAATCCTTGACGATGAACATTCTTCTATAGTGTGTCCAAGTAATTAGTGGTACGAGCAATAATTTGGTTCATCCTTCTTGTCGACCTCTTTGGGTTTCTTTGGATCTTGTAGTTTGAACTCAGGATTCTTCATCAGGGTTCTGAACATCTTGGATATTGCTTCATCTTTGAAGGAATACACCACTTTTTGTCGCTCTGCCAAAGATATTATCTTATTCTCTATTCTAGATGATCCTCCTTGAGGCGGTCGCTGGTTGAACTGACTATTTTGTTTCTGAGCATGCTGTGATGAAGATTGACAAGGATTTTCTGCATTACCTTCATTGGTTGTTTCCCTTTATCGACAGTCGCTGCTGTTTTTAACTTCTTTTCAAATACTCTGGTTGCCTTAGATTTCTCGTGAGAATCCATATGTTTAGTTGCTTCTTGAAGACTAATGGCCTTACTAAGTAGCTTCTCGAAGGATTTTATGGTGAGTTCCTTGAGCATAAAAGCTACTAGCCCATGGATGATTTTGAGTAAGATCTCAATTGCATGATGTTCATGTAGCTGAGTTCACACTTCATGCGAAGGTTTATCCACCTCAAGACGTAATCCACCAAACTCTCATTGGGCTTTTGCTTTTCCATCATGAGCTCTCCGATAGACACATGATGTTGCACATCGGCAAATATTTTCACAAATAATTGTTCCAGCTTGGCGAATGTCTTAACTGATCCGTTGGGCAAATCGGCATACCAATCAAAAGCAATCCCTAATAGGGTGTTGATAAACTATTGGAAGAGTATAGCCTAGTTACTTCTTGTGTTACCACAACTTGCTCGAAAATGTGTTATGTGTTGTCTGAGATTTCCAGTCCCATCAAATATCTTAAATTTTGGGGACACAAATAGTAAAGGGTACGACATTGAATTATTCCAGGTAAGGTCTACCCTTTAAAATCAATGCACCACCCTTAGATTGGGTTAAGGCCTCCCGAACTTGCTTGACCATTTGCTTAAATTCCTTTTCTGGCATGGAGCTTGATGGAGAATCTTTCTTTTGTTGCTCATCTCTATTTGTTGAGGCAACTTCTCTTCTTTCATTTGTAATATGTATAATTTCTGGTTGGTTGACCTCTGGGGAGGCTAATTGTGGGGTTAAGATTGTCCTTAAATTATGGCCATGGTGGTTATGGTTGCAGCAATCTCTTCTATCCTTTTCTCCTTTTGGCTGACTTGCTCATACCTTAAGAGGATGGCCCTACGCAACTCATCTACAACATTCACTTTGATGAGAGTTTGAGCCTCGCACACAGATGTAGCGGCTTTGGTTTCAATGACATGGGCATCCATGAAATCTTCTTTGAGCTAATCATTATAGTCAAAATCTTCATCATCGTCATTGATGAAAACTGCGTGTTCTCAAGCCAACTTAGAAATCTCGACCCTTAGATTTTCAATTTTTCCTTTAATTATTGATTCTTTAATTGACTTAAGATCTAGAGGACCCTGCTGGACCTCCTCCTCTTGTTCTGCCATCTCACCAGCAATTGCTGTGACAATGTTAGTAACTTCAGACCCTGACTTCATTCCATGCTCTTACCCTACAGTCTTACCAGACCGTATCGGTACAACGACCTTGGGTGCCCACACCTTTTTCTTTAACAGTGATATATTGAGATGAAGCGTCTCAGCAGAAGCATCGGTATGTCGAAGAGAAGTATGCTCCCCATGGTACAAACTGACTACAATATTGGGTAATTTCTTCATCTTTTCTTTTAGGATAGGAATATATTTATAGTGGGTGATTGGAAGAATTCGTGGACCCAGACGTGACTTAATCGGTCAATTACCTACGGGTCTAGTAACGATAGAATCAGTAGTAACAATAGCAGTATCAACTCTGTTCTCTAAGCGGAACCAGATGAGAATGCGAGCAGGCAGGTTTTCAGTTGAATTTTGAGATCGTTTGGCAGAACTGATGTCCTTTAGAATTTCTTTCTTCATGCGAGGGGATACTGCATTTCCCACTCATTTAAGTAGTTTGTTAACTGAACAACCTTCCTTGGAAGCTAGCCTCTTGAAAACTGAACTGACTCGGATGATAGGAGTGGACTTCTTTCTCTCCTCACCATGTCCATGAAGTGATGGTAAAGTAGCAGCAATTTTCAGGATACTTTCGTACCCATTGGTACCCATTAAATGATGGAATCTACTTCCTTACAGAATTGAACATGTTTCTATTAATCTTGACTCATCCTGTTAAGGTTCTTCTTCAATAGGTATCTCCTTAGGAGCCTGGGCTTTAGTAGCCTTCTGAACCCTCCTATTAACTGTTTCTCCTTTGGGTTCAAGTTAGCGGTGTAGTCCTTGAACTTGATTGATTTGAAACACTGATGGTGGGAGAGCTAATACCTCAGTCAGATATTTAATGATCATAACTTCTTTTCTCTTAGCAGCAGTGAGAACAATAAGCTTGCTGGGTGTCGTGATGGCAGTAGTCTTGAATCTCTTACAAGAAGGAAAGTTTGTAGGCAGTTTAGGTTAAATTCAGTAGATGGCACCTGAAATTCTGGAGCGGTGACTTTCATTATGACGAATGGGGCTTTCTTGAGGATGACCTCGAGATCTTAAAATTCGGTTCCAAATTTGATGTTGAGAAGGACATTGTGGGCATTGCGGCTCGTTGGCAGGTCACAAAAAAAAAGTTAGTGTTAGGCACGCCATTGTAGCAGCTTTAAAAGAGAAAACTCTAGGGTTAGCTATTTCGCCAAAACCTCGTGATCTTAGTGCAAGAACTAAAAATTAATAGAGGTTGATCTGTAGACCGGGTAAGTCTTTACTTAGTTTTTGGGGATTTTAAAATTTTTAGTAAAAGTAGCTTAAAAGTAGAAACATTTAGATAATAGAAGAAAATTTTAAAGTGCGTGCAACACAACACAATCCGATTTAAATTCCAAAATAACAAATTAAAGTCGAAAAGGAGATGTGAAATGTTTAGGACCCAGTGCGGGACCAACTTAACAATGCACAATGCTCAGGTGGAACTAGTCCACCAATACACCTATTGGGGGTCCAACCCTACATGAAGATTAAAAGTCCTTTTCCTGCACTTCGCTGTTCAAAGGTGGTCGAACAGACGGTCTTAAAGTCCAAAGAGTTAACCGTACTTTCCCAAGATAAAAATAGGTAAAGTATGCCAACAGAAGAAGGGTAATTTGGTCCAATAGGAACATGAACACATTTCTGATATGTGAAGATAGTGTTTCCTGATTTAAATGAAAACAGAAGCTCATCCCCAGTGGAGTTGCCAGAAGCTGTCGACACTATTTTGTGTTGTGGGTGAAGTTGCCGGTTGGAAGTTGTCGGTCACCGCAATTGAAATCTCGTCGCCCGCTTCAGAAGGACAATATATATATATATATATATATATATATATATATATATATATAT
>NEWO01000052.1:1344870-1404595 GCA_003013225.1 Phalaenopsis aphrodite
TGTGTGTGTGTGTGTGTGTGTGTGTGTGTGTGTTTTATAAAAAATATTAAATCAAACTGACTCCATATTTTTCATAGTTTAAATGAAAGAGCACTATACCTGAAACCTTGTATCTATCCCGAAGAATAAACACAAGACTTGAGGATGAGGCTCAAACAGATAAACTAAAAAATATATGACATCTATTTGGTTTGCGGAACCATTTTATTTGCCAACAATTTCTCTTATTTAATATGAAGGATTAAATAGGGTTTATATTAAGCTGTGTTCGGACAAGCTTCCAATAAGGGCAAACCTCTATAGTTAATTACATATTAAATGACCGAAGTCACCTAACAAAACTCTCGATAAAAATTAGAAAATTTTATCTTCAAAGAAGTGAAAAGGATAGGACTTTTCAGCGAAATCGGACAAAGAGATGTGAAATGAGAATAGCTCAAATTTGGAACATTTTTGTAGAATCCAAAGGAGGGAGAACTAAGGGATGTGATAGATCCAGAGGAGAACCTCAGTGACTTCCAAGTCTATCCTATTGTTTAGATTCAGTTTAATGGAGAAATATTTAAGTATTTCATCCTTACAGTTTTTTTAATTTAGGGCTTACATTTGTGTGAAACAATCACACAAATAGCCTGGACGATGTGAGGATTTAGGTCAAGATGAACGACAACCTTGGAATCCTAAGACGAATTAGGACTTATATTGTATAATAGAGCCATACAAAGTCCTGAAGAAAAGTTGAGGATTTATGTTGCATAAGCAAACAACCTCAACTTCCTATGACTTGTTGTTTAATTCTAAGGAAGGAAATTGGTTTAGCTGGGGAAGACATGTTTTGTTGTTGAATATGATCGTACTGCCCACCATGCTAGCTCCAAGCTCCTCGCCATGACGAGTTTAAATTTTCTAGGGTGTCAAATTATGATGTCAAATCAGATGGCTCTATGGTTAAAGTTCTATAAATTTTATGAGGGATGTTAAAGCTAATTAGAGCAACATCGGTTGGGATCCTACGGTTCCCTCATTTTGGTACCACTATTTTTTATTGGATTCACTTAGTGCAATTGAATTTACTAAACTCAACTTAATGAATTTTGTACTTTCATTTAGACCATGGGAAGCCTCGTTAGCAACCGTAGGTTACCTCCTCAGAGGGGTTTCCGATCATCCGATAGAGATATCTTAATTTAGTTGCAGTTATGGTTTTGTGTGATGTTTGTGATTAAATTTTGAGTTGTTTTATATTTTCAATTTTGTGACGGCAAATTTTATCTTGGTTGATTTTAGTTTTGGTTTTGGTTTTACGATTATCCTAGCACTTTTAGTTCTCATGTAGGGTTGCATCGTCATTTAACATGCAAGTTTTGCAAGCATAAAAGTGCAGTGTGGAAAGTATAGAAAAAGACGATATTGTAAACTGTAAAAGTGTACCTGATGAGTCTTCTCGTTCCACCATCTGAAACTCAAAATGCATATAAGGGCATTTATTTTTAGTGGAAAAATAAGGTTCTGGTCCTCAACAAATCTTAAATCATATCTTGATGAGCCCCTAATAATTCAATTAAGGATACTCTTATTATGCAAGACATAGTGAGTTTAGTAGACCTCTGAGGTATCCAACACGTCAGGAGAAAAAACAGGTCCATGCTTCCCCCTTACTGCTTGGTGAAAAGTTTCGAGCTCATTTAAACTTATTATGTTGCTTAATAATTCATCATGTAAATACCCCTAATGTTCAGTGAACATCAATGTTTCAATTATCCCTAAAAGTAGGGTGATCATTATTTTTCATTTAATTTGATAATTATGTGGGTGAAGACCCTTAAAAGGAGCAAGTTAAAGCTATTAAGACACTTAGCCAACTTTAGCTTTAATTTGGGCTTATAGTGTTCAATTTCTAGTTATATTCACTTTTCTAATCCTCATTTAACCAAATTTGATTTAGCTTAGGTCACCACTAAGCCCTTAAGACCTTGGTGGATGTCTTAGTCCTTTTGGAAGAGATTAAATTTTAAGTGATAATAATCCATCAAAGCATATGAATGTCACTTGAATCACCAAATAGGGGTATTAAAATAATGAGTTATTAACACCCAAAAACATACCCCTAAATCTAGGGTCATTTATTTCAATATATCTCCCAGATTTTAATGATTTAAGAAATCACAAACTTATTATTTGACTAAGAAAAGATGAGATTGATTTCTATCAATTAATCCCTTTCTTGCATTAAGCCTAAAGGTTAATTAATGCCAAATTCTCAAAGTTACACTTTTGCTCCTAGGGCTCTATTACTTCATACTTTGTCACATTTAATTCAAATGACTTTAGAATTTTCATCCTACCTTACTCATGGGTCAATTAAGACATTATAGGAGAAAATGTGATTTTTCAAATTTCAATTTAATGTATATAATTATTGATATGCAAAAATAGGATTTTTCAAATAAAATTTCATAGCTTGACCAAGTAAAAGCCTAATCCCTTGAAATTTTTACTGGATGTAGATTTAGAACAAAGAACCTTTTGGACTAAATTTCATGATTTCTTGAGTTATGATTTAATTACTAGAATTATTTTAAATTCTGAAGTGTTAATTAATTATAAAATATTTTAAGTGTGAAAATTTAAGTTTTGCATTTTTATTAAATCTCCGTGAGGTCAAATAACCCAGAAAAACAAATTTCACATTTTTTTCTCACTTTCCTTTGAATTATTAGAATTAATTAAGTGAATGATAAAGAAAAAAATCATTTTTAGCCTTTAAAAATTATTTTTTGTTTTTAAATTCAATGTCTTCACTTGGAAAATTAGGAAACATATTTTGATTGCTCCTAAGTGCTTAGGTAACAATTTAGAACATTTCCATGGATTTATCAATTTTGTGATTTTTATTAATTTTTACTTATTTAAATATTAAACTAAGCTTAAAAAAATAAAGTTTTTATTTTAATTATAATTTTATTTTTAGAAGATTCTCCTTATCACAGAGAACTCCCAAAACCAATTTTTTATAATTTTTTGAGTTATATTTTAATTATTAAAAATCATTTTAGTGTCAAAAAAATGTCATTTAATTTTGAAGATCAAGTTATGTTATCAAATGAACTCCAAATATTTTGAAATTTTCATGAGGAGTTTTCTGAACTTTAAACCACATTGAAGAATCAAAATTAAATCATTTAGATGATCTGTTTTGAAAATAAAATTTTGCAATGCCTTAACATTTAAACTTAAAATTTAAGAAAGCCTGGACTGGGCTTGTTATAAATCGCGGTTACCAGGTTGTCGATCAGAATGCGGTTATTGTCGTGGTTATATTAAAAAAAATTACTAAAATCTGCAATTATTAAGAAATTAAACTAACATTAACTTTCGTTGACGAATTAACGTCGAAACCGCGGTGACCACCATGCACTTACCATCGCCGCATCGCAGAATATTTTTTATTAACAGCTTCGGTAATGTAAGTAAGGCGAAGAAAATTCTCTGAAATTATGAAAAATAATCAAATAAAATCTATGAAATTTTAAAATCCAACATAATTTAAATTTGTTTGAGTGCAAAACTGTAATCTTAAAACTAAACTAATTAACTTGTTCTTTGACGTTATTCCGAATATTTTTTTTTGACATAAAAATTGCGGCATTCAGGGTCATCAAATAGTATCTCATTTCTCTGAAATAAACTAATAGTTATGTTAAACCTAAAAGTCTCCGCGGAATCATGTCCAACAAATCGAGGGTGAGATTAGAAGGGGATAAGAGGTAAAGATGATGTGAATATTAAAAAATAGTGCATATAGCTTTTTTCTTAGAAGTGAGGTCTTATTTATAGTTATAGGAGATACCTCGAGTACATAATTACATCCAAGTACTCCTCCTACACAGAGAGGTTTATGAATATAAAGATCATTTGTACAATATAAAAAGAGTTGAAAATATATCAAACAAGAATTTGCTAGATGATCGTGGTGATTTTTGATCAACGGTTCATGGTTGCTCTCTAGATTTAGCGAGACGAGTCACATGAGAACGGTATAGAGGCCTCCAGACTTAATTCAACTGTGGGGACACATTGCCATACAATCTTTCTCTTTAGTTTGTATGGTGAATCGTCATCCTTTCATCCAGATGAAGAGTCGTTCTTCATTCGGCCCGTCATAGAAGTGTCTTTTGTTCGGCTGGATGTGCATTTATTCTTGATTCGTCCACGTGTGTTGGCTGGCCTATCAACTGATTGGAACAACTTGTTAGGACATTTGATGTGCCTTGTTCTTTGGCTCACCATCAATATGTGAAATTCAATAAAATTAATCAACGTTTGATTGATCTCTTGTGTGACTTGACCCCAGGCCCCACCTTATTCAACATGTAACTACACTTTTTTTTTTTGAAATTCTTGTTGTGGAAATCTTGTCATACATATTTAATTCATTTATTTTCATATTTTTTTAAAGTGACACCTGCGATGGAAACAAGAAAATAATGAAAGGTAACACTAAATTCCACATTAAATTCATTTATGTTATAATAGATATTTACTTATCAAACTCCTTGGATTTCCATGTGTTGTCATCTTATAATCAGGTCGTTACTGCTGACCCTTGCCCTGACACTTTTCTAATTTCTAGGCTTTTAATTGTTATTAGTAGAGGGCTTTCTGCTGGTGAGTGGCACAAATATTCAATCTAATGATCCATCTGATGTCAACCTAATGAAGGCTTTTGGACTTCCAACTTATAAAAGCCGTTTTTAAAGCATTCCCGTAAAACATCAATCATCATCCCAAAGGTGGAGCTGCAGCGACCAAGAAAAAGATCCTGAGGGTGGTAAGCTTACCATTAAGAAGCGAGTGGAGCAACTCACCTTCAACAAAGGGACATTTGGGTGCGCCTAAGGATGATGATGAGAATGAGTAACCGTCAATGTTGCTTTTTTTCATTGGATGTTGGACAAAGGTCCAACAACTTCCACTGTCGGAGCATTGGTAAACTACGTTGGTCAAGAGGGAAAAGATGCTCGATGAACCTTTGAAGGTGTTCCACACGTGAATAAAGTCACAACTAGTCCTTCTCAAATAGGATGGATGAGGGCTGTATATTATCCACTTGTGTCTAGTGATAGGTTCTTGTCGTTGATCTCGTCTGAGCTAGATCATGTACTTCGTACGATGAATTGGATTACTAGATTAATTGAATTGGAGTGACAGTGCTTTTTTAACCTAATTCTTTTTTACTATAAAGGTGACCCAGTTTGTGTTTTCAATTCACCGGAGGTTTTTGAAGGTCAAGCTCCAACTCCTCCAAAGATTGTGGAGAATTCATCGACGATTGGTGAGAGAAAGTTGACTGATTTTGTGGTCAGTCGCATGAATGTGATGGTAAATTTCTTTGATTTTCAATCCTAAGATCATAAGAAGATTGAGAACCAGCGTGAAGCCAACATAAAGCCGCTGATAGTGCTGCTCGACACTCTCTCAAAGAAGGTGTCAACTAACCTTCTCAACTGTCAAATTGTAGTGTTGGACTGTTGAACCAAAACTAATATTGTTTGAATGGAGGCTTTGAATCTACAAAATGTAACTCACGAATTTGATTGAGGATTGCTCGGTTTCTCGATTTGAAGCCAAATTCAACTGTGTTACTAAATTTCATTTTGGTGGACAGCTCTTGTATAAGGAATTGTTGAGCAGAGGGTTGGCTCTGTCGCAGTGGTTGATGAGCCGGTTGTGTATTTTTTCTTAAATAAATGAATATATATATATATATATATATATATATATATATATATATATATATATATATATATATATATATATATATATATATATATATATATATATATATATATATATATATATATATATATATGAGATCTAATGTGAGGCTAAGCTCAGAAGAAATACAGGAGGTGAGGAGGAGAAGAAAAAAAAACAAAGTTACAAAATTAAACTCCCATGAGAAGGGGAAACTCTAGGAGGGGAGGAAGCAGTAATTCTAAAGTGAGACACCTCAAGAGTATCTCCATGAAGCAGAAAGGACAGAGGGGGTGGGGTGTTAACCACAACAGAAATAGTTTGAGAGTGGTGCCCTTGTCTAGCAAGCCAATTTGTAGGTTTGTTAGCCTCTCTATAATTGAAAGTGAAATGTACATTGAGGACAAAACTGAAGCTTTTGATCTTCTGAATCCATTGAGTATGGAACCAGTAAGACTGGTCCACAGAATTTAGGAGTCTTAATAGCAAAAGTGAGTCAACCTCCATCTAAATATCATGTCATTCAGATTTGTAAGCAAAGTTTAAAGCCCATTAGACTGCAATTATTTCAGCCTCTAGTGCATCAGATGCCTTAACAGAAGCATGAAAGTAGAGAAGGCACTTACTGGAGTGGACCATAAAAACTCCGCCCACCCCAGCACCAACCACATTGAAGCTGCCATTTTTGTTGATTTTAACAGTGGAAGGCTGAGAAGGTTTCCAGTAAACCTTCCAAATTAAGGGGGCAAAAGGTTTGTGGTGTTTGCCTCAAATTTGCTTTTATTCCTTGCCATCCAGAGGAACCAAGCCACCAAAAAATGAATAGAGGCAAGCTTATGTCTTTTCCAACTATACCAGAAGGTAAATAATAAAGAGCAATGTAACTCTCATACATATTCAGTTTACTCATAAGTTCAGACCAGACCTTTTGAGCAAAGTTACTATTGAAAAAGATAGGATTGATGTTCTCTTCCTTTTCCAAACAAAGGCATCATTTGGAAGGACCCCTCAGGCCCTATAACTTGAGAATGTCAATAGTGGGCAAAAGGTTGTGGAAAATTCTCAAACAGAAAAAGGACATGGAGGGGGAAAGAAATTTGTTCCATATAACCTCCCCCCAAGGCACTTGGTCCCAACAGTAGAGCTTGGCATATATAGCTTTAGTGAGAGTTTGATTGGTGTAGGTTTGCCAAATGATTCTACAAGACTTTTTTCTATTGATATGGGGTCGACACTATTTTGGTTGAAGGAGTTGCCCGTAAGAAGCTGTCGGTCACCAAAATCAAAATCCTGTCGCCCGCTTTAGAAGGACATTTTAATGTTTAGAAAAATACAAAATCAAACCGACCTGATATTTTTCATAGTTTAAATGAAAGAGCGATGTACCTCAATCCCTATATCTGTCCTGAAATATAAACACAATACTTAAGGATGAGGCTCGATCAAATAAACTAAGAAATATATGACGTTCGTTTGGTCTGTGAAACCATTTTATTTGCCGAAATTTTCTCCTATTTAATATGAAGAACTATATATGGTTTATATTAAGCTGGGTTCAGATGTGCTTCCTACAAGGCAAAACCCAATAGTTAATTACATCCTAAATGAATGAAGTCATCTAAGAAAACTCTCGATAAAAATCAGAAAATTATATCTTCAAGGTGTTCAAAGGATAAAAGTTTTCAATGGGCTCAGAAAGAGAGGTGTGAAATGGGATTGGTTCAAATTTGGAGCATTTTGTTTTGGAATCCAAAGGAGAAAGAACCTGGGCATGTCATAGATTCATAGGAAAACCTCAGTGACTTCCCAGTCTATCCTATAATTTGGCTTCAGTTTTGAGAATAATTTTATTTGAGTGTTTCGTCCTGCCAATTTAATTGGTTTTGGGCTTACATTGGTGTAAAACGATCACACAAATAACCTGAAAGATGCGAGGATTTAGGTCATGACCTTGGAATTCTAAGGCGAGTTAGGGCTTAGATTGCACGAGGGCTTAGATTGCACGATATGATTTCGAAAAAACCTAAAGATAAGGTGAGGATTTATGTTGCATAAGCAAACAACCTCGAAGTCCTATGGCTTGGTTGTTTTAGTTCTAAGGAAGAAAATAGTTTAGCTGGAGAAGACAAGTTTTGTTGTTTAAGGTGGTCACGCCGCCTACAATGCTAGCTCCAAGCTCGTTGTCGTGACTAGTTTAAGTTTTCTAGGCTGTCAAGTTATGATGTCAAATCAGGTGGCCCTATGGTTGTAGTTCCTTAAATTTTATTGGAGAAGTTAAAGTTGATTAGAGCGATACCGGTTAAAATCCCACAACTTTCTCGTTCTGACACCACTATTTTCTATTGGATTCACTTAGTACAAATGAATTTACTAAACTCAACTTAATGAGTTTCATAATTTCATTTAGACAGTGGGAAGCCTTGTTAGCAAACATAGGTTACCTCCTCTGAGGGGTTCCCAATCATCCGATAGAGACGTCTTAATTTTATTGTAGTTGTTATTTTGTGTGATGTTTGTGATTGAATTTTGAGTAGTCTTATATTTTGAATGTTGTGGCGGTGAATTTTATCTTGATTGATTTTAGTTTTGATTTTGGTTTTAGTTCGTGGCTATCCTAACAGTTTTGGTTTTCATGTAGGGTGACATCATTATTTAGTACGCAAGTTTAATAAGCATAACAAGTACAGTATGAAAGTACATGAAAGACGACACTGTAAACTATAAAAAGTGTACCTGGCGAGTCTTCTCGTTCCACCACCTGAAACTCAAAATGCATGTGAGAGCATTTTATATAAAATGAAAAAGTAAGGTTTTAGTGATCTACCCAACCTTAGGTCATATCTTAGTGGATCCCCATTAATTTGATTAAGGATTATTTTTGTTAAGCAAAACATATTAAGTTTAGTAGACCTCTGAGGTATTCAGCAAGTCTAGAGGAAAAAGCAGGCCCATGCTTCCCTCTCACTACCTGGTGAAAAGTCTTGAATTCATTTAAACTTATTATTTTTCTTTATGTACCTTTAATACTCAATGAACATTAATGTTTCAATTATCTTTAAGAGTAAGGTAATTATAACATGCCATTAAATTTGGAAGTTCTGTGGGTGAAGATCCTTAAAAGGGCAAGTTAACATTATTGAAACACTTAGCCGATTTGAGTTCTAATTTGGGCTTAGGGTTTTCAAAGGTGTTTACTTTATGTTCATTTTTCCAATTCCTATTTAATCAAATCTGATTTTAGCTTAAGTCACCACTAAGCCCTTTAAACCTAGCTAGATGTCTTGGTTATTTTGAAAGAAGTTGAATTTTTAAGTGATAATAATTATTCACTTTTAAAAAACTTAAATGGCATTCAAACATCAATTAAGGGTATTAAATTAGTGAGTTATCAACTTCCAAAGTCATACCTTTAAGTTTAGGATTATTTAATTAACTAGACTTCTATATTTTATTAATTTAAGGAAATTACAACCTTATCCTTTGAGTATGAAAGAGTGAGGTTGGTTTCTACCAATTAATCCTCTAATGTTTCAATAAACCAAATAAGTTAGTTAAAATTCGAGGTTACCCTTTTCCCTTCTTGAATTAAACTTAAATGTTAATTAAGGCCAAATTTCCAAAATTACACTTTTGCCCCTGAGGTTCTATCATTTCATAATTTTTCAAATTTAATTCAAATGACTTTGAAATTTTTATCACACCTCACTCATGGGTCAATTAAGACATCAAAGTAGAAAATATGATTTTTCAAAGTTTAATTTAATTTACATGTTTATTTTAATGCAAAAATAAGATTTTTCAAAGAAAATTTCATAATGTGACCAAGGCAAAGCCCAATCCATTGAAATTTTTTATTCGAGGTAGAATTAGACCAGAGAAGCATTGGGCCTAAATTTCATGATTTATTGAATTATATTTGAATTTTAAGAATTATTTTAATTTCTAAACTATTTATTAATTACAAAATGTTTTGAATGTGAAAAATTATGTTTTATATTTTTATTAAATCTCTCAAATGTCAATGAACCCTAAGAAATAAATTTCATATTTTTTTTTAACTTTGCTTTGTATTTTTTATAAT
The DNA here is from genome assembly GCA_003013225.1 of Phalaenopsis aphrodite. Classification (NCBI taxonomy): domain Eukaryota; kingdom Viridiplantae; phylum Streptophyta; class Magnoliopsida; order Asparagales; family Orchidaceae; genus Phalaenopsis; species Phalaenopsis aphrodite. Next base: position 1,354,709 of record NEWO01000052.1, read on the forward strand.
TATTTTACGGAAAATCCATTTTTAGTCTTTTAAAAATTATTTTAAGCTTTAAAATTTAATATCTTCACTTAGAAAATTAGGAAAAATATTTCAGTTGTTCCTAAATGCTTTGGAAAAAATTTTAAACATTTTCATGAATTTCAATATTTTTGTGATTTTTATCATTTTTTAATTATCTAAATATTAAAATTAGGCTTAAAAATGAAATTTTTATTTTTAAAAATTTATTTTTTAAAAAATTTTATTTAAAAAATTACTCTATTCATAGAGAACTTTAAAAGCTAGTTTTTATAATTTTTTGAGTTATACTTTAATTACTAAAAATCATTTTAGTGTTAAAAATAACATTTAACATGAAAAATCACTTTGAGTTATTAAATGAGCTCAAAATATTTTGAAATATTTATAGAGAGTTTTTTGAACTTGAAGTCATAGTGGAGATTAAAAATTAAGTCATTTAGATGTTTATGTTTACCAAAATTAACTTTCTCTGCGTTTCAGGGTTGGTGGAAATTAAGTGCATTCTTAATGACTTAACCCATGAAATATTTTTCAAAGGGTTCTCTAGTCATAGTCAACCTTCCAAAATTTTCTTGAATTTTTCTAAGCAACATGCTAATTATTATGATTAATTTATTCAAATAATAGGCATAAACTTGGAAAATATGGATCTCTGTCTAGAGATATTCTCTGACTTTGGAAAAATCGGAAGATGTTCCCTAAGATAGAGGCAACAACATGTCAAAATTTCAAGTCATGGTGAAATGTCTTCATCCACCAATATTAAAAAACTCAAAACCATATTTAATTAATTAAAAATAAAATATGCATCAAGCAAGCATCAAATTATTTTCACATTATTTGCCTCTGTTCACTGAGCAAGAGGATATTTTTATTTCATTTTTTTTATTTTTCTACACCAAGATATGGACTTTTAAAGTTTGGGTTATTTATTTAAATCAGAAAATACCTTAATTATCTATTTAAACGTGCGGCGTTGACTTAATCTTAAATTGCTCCGAAACTCCACGCGGTGCGCTCCTATTCGATGTCGCCATCCATCTCAGTGCTGACTAGGCCTACGATTCACGTATGAAGGCACCGTCCAGCTAGATCTCGTTCATTGATGAGATAAACGCGCGATCAGACGACTCCCTGTCATCTTCCCCAATGGCTTAGCCCGAGAACCATCCATTTTTAAAGCTTAATATCTCACTCATTTCTTAACCAAATTAAGTGCAGTTTGTTTCTAAATGCTCGTCTAAGTGTGACGAATACATCCATATGGTAATCATGAAAATAAATTAATCCTAATCAAATGGAGAATCAAAAAAGGCTCGGGAAGAGGGAGAGTTCAATACCTTTGCTCTTAGAACGGAAGCTTCGATCAAAGGTACTCGACACATTCATGGAGGTCCGAAGAGGCTAGGGATTAAGCCTCTTGCGGTGGTGAAAGGCCTAGGTATGAATTTGACAAAGCTTGATTTCAGCTGTTGGTCTAGAGCTATGTTAGAGGCTCTGTATGTGTGGGATTTGATGGGGCTTCTTCTTATTTCATTGTGGTGAAGTTTTGGGTGAGTTTAATTTGATTTTGGTAGAGTGTAGAGGTGTGGAGAGCTCTATCCTATCTCCGATAAGATTTTCAGCTCAAAAATTGAACTCTAGAAAGGGGATTCAGAGTAATGTGGTGGTTGGGTTGCACTGCGAAGGTCTCAAAGAGGCTCTAGGAGTAATTTGGAGGGATTTCTCTAAAAAATTTTTAGCACACCCTCCATGGCCATGGAGGCAAGATTTTTATAAAAAATGGCTTAAGGTCGTTGCCATGGCCAATTAGGGGGTGAAAAGTGATACTTAGGAGGGAGGGCAGAGGCTCTAACATTTAATTTGGATGAGGTGGCCTCTAGATTTGAATCGATAAGGGTGACTCGCAGTTTGGACATTTTTCGGCCACTAGGCTAGCTGGCCACGCTAGGGGAGGTAGATAGGAGGTCAGGTGAGCCAGGGAAAAATGTCACAAAAATTAAATGAGTTGGCGTTTAATTTTGGCAAAAAATCCTTGGCTTAAGCAAATATGGAATGAAATCCCTTAATTTGGTGATCCCTTGGTCCATGGCTTATTTGGGTGGTTCAATTGGTTTTGGCTTGGTTAATAGGGTCCAAAACTTGGAGGTGGTGGTCGTGCCTTGACTAATTTGACCTGTCTAGGTCAATTTTGGTGCATGGGTCTAAGTGGTGCAAATGATCAAGACTTGGGTTTGTGCTAGGATAACCATATTAATTGGCTCAATTGATTGATGCATTTGATATAGATGATTGTAATGACAGTTTTAGTGAAGGATTGAAAAGAGTTTGAGTTCAATTAGAGTGTTAATTTGAATGATTTTGGAATTTTGGTAAATTTGGGCATGTTTGACTATGCTTGGGCCTAGATTGGGCTAGGCTTGGGCTAAGTCCAAAGTTATTGTTTAGAATGGTCTATAGGAATGTTATAAAGAGTTTCCAACATTAATTGGGTGCCAATTGTGGGGTTAAGGTAATCAATTTGGTGAAACTTGGAGGCATAGCCAATTCGGCGTAAAATTTGGGGCTTTTGACTTAGTTTAAAATTAAATTATATTGAGGCTTTAAAAAGGACAATTAAAGGTCAATTTTGATGTTTAATAATGTTATTAAGAGTTTAGGATCCAAATTGGAACAATTTAGTGGAGCATATGGTTCAATTAAGTGAAATTAGGTCATAGGGCTAACATTGGGGGTTTTGTTTTGGATCAAAATTGATCTCAAAGAATGGGCCAATTAAGCTTGGATTTGGTTTATATTGATCATATAAAAGGTTAATTTGGTTTTATGATTGAAATTGGGGGAAATTGGGACCAACTTGATGGACATTTGAGGTGGATTTGGGGAGATTGGACATTTTAAGGGCAATTTGGGGGTTTTGGACAACGATGGTCAAATTGGCCAAATTTATTTATGTGGCTGTTGAGAAAAAGGAAATTGGGAATATTTGGAAGGTTTTGGAATTTCTTGGGATTTTTTGGAATTTTTTAAATTTTGGGCTAAGGAAGGGTATTTTGGTCATTTGGCAATTTTTTGTGATTTTGGGTAATTTGGGTATTTTTTAAATGTTTGAAATGATCTTTGAACAAATTTGAGTATTTTTGGTAGATTTGGGAATTTTGGCCAAATTTAGGGTTTCAAGGGTGCTTAGGTAATTTGGGGGAGTTTAGGGGCAAAAAGGCCAAGAGTAGTGTTTTTGGTAAATTTGGGGTGTCACCCACCATACATGAGCTATGGACCAATGGAAACCCCATTCGGGTCCTCTATGTACTGGCCTTAGCTAAACCCTAGCCTAGGGCCAGAAGGTTTATGGGCCCATTTACATGAGTCTCCCAAAGGATTAAGGGATCAAAGTCAAGAAAATTTTAGGTTTAGGGTACTGAGAGATTGTGCATGAGGTGATTGTAGTGAGTGCCTTAGCTTTAGACCAACACCCAGGGTCAACCCTAAGGTCAAACTGTTCTATGGGAACTCTCCTTGAGCTCCCTCATAATGACCCCACCTACTAAGTGCTAGAGGTTAAGACCAATATGTAGAGCTTCGAGTTGAGTAATGGTGAGGGTTCCTTTTCTAGTTTTCTAGGAATAGTCAATAGAGAAAACCTCTGGATAGAGTCTAGGCTACTAAAGAGGAAAAAAACCTCAACCAAAAGTGAGGTCAACAATATGCATCTTAGAGACAAGGGAAACATAAGGTTCTTGAAGTAAAGTTTGTAGCTTGGGAATGGACCACTGATCCCCTCCCAACACTCAACCACAGTAAGATTAGGATTGAAGTTGGAAGGAGGGGTACTCAACCACTCTTTAGGACACTAGTGGTCCAACAAAAAATTCGCCTTGCCAGCACCCAAGTCCCATAGGAACATTTCCTTAGCAATATTTCTCACTTTGAGCATGTTAGTAAAAATTCTAGAATCCCCTATCTTCCTGACAACAAAAGAGGGGAGTTGCAATTTGCAGTACTTATCCATCATGAAATTTTCCTACAAAGAAGTCTGAGCTCTGAAGTTGATCCACATTTTGCAAAGATTGACCTGTCTAAGATGATGGAGCCCTTTAAATCTATTACCCCTATCCAGCGTGGGTTTAGCAGCCTTCTGCCAAGAAGCCCAGTGTATTTGTTTCCTTTGGCCAGACCACAAGAATCTGTTAAAAGCCATTTCTAGTTGAATTTGTGTACTCTTCATATAGGTTGTTTTGAGAACGTAATTAGGAAAAGTTGTAAGAATGCTTTTAAGTAGGGTAATTCTGCCACTATTAGAGAGGAAGGAGTGAGACCAGCCAGAGAGATAGGAGTTAATTTTGAGGAGAACCTCATCAAACTAAATCTGCTTGAACCTGCCCCCGATACAGAGAACCCCAAGATACTTGATAGGAGAATGAGTAATAGAGAATTCAGTATGATTGACAATCCACTATTTACCGTTAGGAGAAGACCTTTTGTTAAAATCCAAGTGATAGTAGCAAGACTGAAATGCATCCCAGACTAGGATTGGCAGGTCTGAAGGCAGTCGTAGACTTTTTTACTGCACTTTTGTGGGAACTGGAAAAGACAATAATATCATCAGCAGAGAGTAGATGAGATATGACCATGTTTGATTTATTATGATACTTAGAGTAACTCTAATTTAGAAGGGACTTGTCAAGCATTTTGGAGAGGTAGTCCAAAGCAAGGATAAAAATGTTGGGGGAGAGAGGGTCACCTTCCTTCAGCCCTCTAGTAGCAAAAAATAAGCCTCAAGCCTGCCCATTAATAATGATGGAATGTCTATTATATAGAAGCAATCTATGAATGACGGAATAAAATTAAGGTTGAAACACCCTAGCAGAAAGAATACATAGAATAAATTCCCAATCAATAGTATCATAAGCATTTTTTATATCGAGTTTGTAGATTAGATTTCCTCCCCTACCAGACTTTTCCACGTCAATAAGAAACTCCTAAGCAAGCAAAATATTATTAGTAATAAATTTTGTATTCATAAAGGTAGCTTTGTTGGGGCTGAGTTGCTTATCCAAGTGAGGTTGTAGTCTACTCACAAGAATTTTGTTGATGAGTTTACTAATCCCAAAGGTTAAGCAAATGGGTCTGTAATGATCCCAATTCTTTTGTAAATCCAACCCTTAGGAGGGAAACTCTAATGAACAAGAATAAACTAGATTTTCCTTGAAAAGCTGGTGGTGATTGTGCAAAGGATCTCAGGAAGTTTCCTATGACAATACAATTTTTGTAGATAGCTGTAGTAATTGGTGGTAATGGCAGTGGCATCCACATGGGCTTCATCATATTTCAGCTTATTTCTAACCATCCAAATAAACCAAGCAGTGATGCAAGGGATGGGAGGTAGAGATTGGGCCTGCCAATCTTTCCAGCTTAGGGAAAATAATATCAGGACAACTGAATACTATCAAGTTTCAATCTAGGCAAAAGGAGGTGCCAAACTTGCTGAACAATGGAGCAATTGAAGAACAAGTGTTGGAGAGTATCTTCTTCAATTTTACAATGGCTACATCTGGAGGGGCCTCTCAAGCCTTTTAATTTTAAGATATCATCAGTGGAAATGAAACCATAGAATAATCTCCAAGAGAAGAAAGCCATCGAAGCAGAAACAAACTTGTTCCAAACACATTTACCCCAGGAAATCTCTTGTTGAGGAAAGCAGAAACTAGATATGCAAGCAGAAAATGTCTGAGATGCCTTTTTTTCACTATAAGTTTATCTTTCTTGGATTTGTCAATAGGTCTTTTCACAACTTTATTGAGTTGTCTATTATCAAGGATGTTTTGAAGAGCTTCTTGGTTTCAACCTCCATTAGACCATAGGTCTGCCACCTGGTTGTAAGGCTGAAAGGGGAGCAAGGTAAAGGAGTGATAATGGCTTCTTGTCCAATTATCCAGCAACAAATTGAGCCTGCCTTCTCCCATTTCCAAAATAAATAACTGTTCAGGCTTAGATCTCATCTTCAACATGTTTTTCCATGTTCTTAAATCCCTCAATCTATTAGTTACTAGAGAATGATGCAGATCTTTGCAGTATTTTCCTTTCAAGAATTTAGCTAAAAGAGAATTCTATGCTCTAAACATAACCCAGAGTTTACAAAAGTTGGTTTGGGTAATCCGCTGGAAGCTTTAAACCCCAGCCCACCAGCTCTAGTGCTGCCATATATTTTTTGCCACCTCTCTGATCAGAGAAAAATATGTTGAGATTTTCGTACATATTTTATATTATTTTTGATGATATTGCACTTTAAAGAAAGGTATTTTTGTCGTTTTGTTGCAGGAATGATGAATTAGGGTCATTGGAGCAAAAAGATGCAAAAAGGAGTGAATTTGGAGTAAAAAGCACCAAAATGTGAAGAATTGAACTAGGGAGCCGAAGGCGCCATCAACCCCGCTGACGGTAAGATTTTCTCGAGACTCCAGAATTAATTCATTAAGAAGGTCCGCCAATGGTGCCCTCGAGGCCGCCGACGGCAAGCTCGATGGTTATGCCCAATCAAGCTTTGGATAAAGCCAAATTTTGGAGGGATGCTTAGGCAACTCTTGGGAAAGCTCATCCATAACTTTAAAAGAGATCCTGGAGGTTAGAAAGGTTCCAATACTGTGTAAAAATTGTGAGGAATTCTGCAAGAAATTGTAAGAGTGGAGAGAAAGTGAGAGATTTCTTTCATCTTGTTGCTTCGAAGAGGAATTCTGTGTGTTGTAAAGAAAGGAAGAGATTCAGAGGAACTTCGAGAAGTTATCTTGGGGAGAAATTAGAGATAAGTTATTTACTTGTTGTAGTTTGTAAGACTTTGATTTTATATATGAATTCCGAGTTTTGTTGTGTTTTTCCCATAAGATCTGAGTAGTTTTCTCTGTCTTTCTCCTTGTCTCGAGATTTGTGAAATTGTGATTTGAATTGGTGAAGCCATGAAAATATTTAAGAAATTATGATGATCTTTTCACTTCGATCTTCATTTACTTTCAATCTAGCCAATCGATAAGAAATTCAGAAGCCAGCTGACGGGGCCCTCGAGGCCGCCGACGGCGAGATGGACGGTTATGCCTACTCAAGCTTTAGATGAGGCCAAATTTTGAAGGGATGCGTAGGAAACTCTTGGGAAAGCTTATCCACAACTTTAAAAGACTATTTTGGCCAAAAATTGGAGAGCCTGAAGAAGGTGGAAAAGAATCTAGGGAGTAAAGGAAGTGCTAGAGAGAGTTCCTAGAGGTTAGAAAGGTTCCAATTTTGTGAGGAATTCTTCGAGAGATTGTAAGAGTGGAGGGAAAGTGAGAGATTTCTTCGTCCATGCTACTTCGAATAGGAATTCTGTGTGTTGTAAAGAAATGAAGCGATTCAGATGAACTTCGAGGAGTGTTTTTGGGGAAAAACTAGAGATAAGTTATTTACTTGTTATAGTTTGTATGACTTTGATTTTATATATGAATTCTGAGTTTTGTTGTGTTTACCCCATGAGATCTGAGTAGTTTTCTCTATCTTTCTCCTTGTCTCGAGATTTGTGAAATGGTGATTTGAATTGGTGAAGCCATAAAAATGTTTAAGAAATTGTGATGATCTTTTCACTTTGATCATAATTTACTTTCAATCTGGCCAATTAATTTGTTAAAATATGTTGAGTTTTACAACAAAAGTGAAGATTGCATCCAAGATTCAGGGAGGTCAAAGTCCTTGGAAGTTGGGTGCAAATAAATAGCAAAATAATATTATCGGGTGTAGAATTGAAGATTTTAGAGTGACAAACTAAAATCCCCAATTCGTTCTTATCGTTTGGGTGTTGAAGTGTAGATGTTAGCCCTTGAGAGAGGGGAACATGGGAGCTCTAAAGTGAGAGTCGGTATCCTCCCAGCCTAGCCGCATATTCAGTAAACAAGCGTAGGATTAGTCAATGTTCTTTATGCCTGGACCAAAGGGTAAAGAATAGTTATGCTCCTATTTGGCACAATATAATTTAAACTAATTCACTTTATCCATTCACTATACTTCCTTAACAAGGAGAAGCATGCTTTCTTATATATTGAATATCACATTTAAACCTTTATTAGTATCATTAGTTATTTTAATAGTTATTAAGACTACGTAATTATTTCAATTGCCTATTAGTGACAGATAAGCAAATTGAACTTCGTTGTTGTTTTTAAAGTATTGCTTTTCTAAAATCTTAGTTTGTAGTTCTGAACTTACTCCCTGTGGGATTGATATCTAAGACTCCATTAGAGCCCTATATTACTTGAGCGATACGTATACTTACGTTGATAAGTGACACTTAACAATTATTGAATATTTATTTCGTCCATATTTATCGAATCTATAACTGTTATTAAGGATTTGGTACAGTTGCTGAGGAAGTATATCTTTTAGGAGTAGTATTAAAGACTTATATTTTTAAGCATATATAAAGTCGCGGTCAAGTTTTTGGCACCGATGTCGGGGAGTGAGTAACAAAAATCACACATTGAGTAATAGACAAATTAGGATTATTAGAAAATTTTTACTTAATTTTCAACTTATTTTTATATTTAGTTAATTATATTACTGTATAGTGATTTTAAATTGTATACGTAAATTTGGACATGAAGATCTTAAACCCTACTATTTGGAATTAGAACGCACCGTGAGAAAGATTAGAAGATTGAGAAGAGATCCTAAAAATTCTGATACAATGGAGAACAACATGAACAATCAAGGAATAGAGAATGAACACCAACCCAGACACCTACGAGATTATGCAAACCCTACAACCAATGAAATTCACTTATCTATTCAAAATCCTGATTCAGTTGCTAAATCATTTGAGCTTAAACCTATTTTTATCCAAATGGTACAAAACAATCAATTCAGAGGTACACCAAATGAAGTCCTAACTTAGACCTCGCTAGTTTTTTAGAACTGTGTGCTACTTTTAAATATGACAGAGTCTCAAACGATGCTGTTAGACTTAGAATTTTTTCTTTTTCATGAAGGGATAAGGCTAAGATGTGGTTAAATTTGTTAGCGCCTGGATCTATTAGAATATGTGGAGAACTTTCTCAGAAATTTCTATCTAAATATTTTCCTCCATCCAAAACTGCTAAACTTAGAAATGACATAACATCATTCTGTCAGATTGATGGAGAGTCAATATATGAAGCTTGAGAGAGATTTAAAGATCTTCTTAGGAAATGCCCTCATCATTCGTTACCAGATTGGTTGATAATTCAAACTTTTTATAATAGATTAGTGGGATCTCTTAGATTGATTATAGATGCTGCGGCTGGTGGTTCGTTAATGTCAAAACCTTTTGATGAGGCTTATTCATTAATAGGAGAGAAGGCTACCAATAGTTTTCAATGGCCATCTGAATGGGTAAATCCTAAAAGAGTAGCTAGTATCCATGATTCTGATGCAATATCTACGTTAGCTTCGCAAATTGCTGCAATATCAAAGAAATTAGATCATTATAGGATGAATTATTCTCCAACACCTCCTATGATGGAAGAGAATTCATCTGTGCAATTTGTGGATGTTCAACCTTCATATAAAACTTTAAATGCTATTAGTAGACCCAACAACCCTTATTCAAACTATTATAACCCAGGTTAGAATCATCCAAATTTTAATTGGAATAACATTTCTTCTACAAATCAATAATGGGCAAACAACCTAGTGAACCAATTAAGAAATTCATCATACCAAGGAAGTGTTAACTATAAACCCTTTTATCCCCCAGGATTTAATAGTAACACTCAAATTAAGGAGAAGAACTTGTCTATGGAAGAGCTGATATTAAACATGGGTCAACAATTGCAGAATCAAGGAAATCAATTACAAATTCAAGGAAATCAATTACAAAATCAAGGAACTGATATTAAGAGTATTGAAAATAAATTAGGACATATCGCTACTGCGCTTAGTAACTGAACATTAGGAACTTTTCCTAGTAGTGTGGAACCAAATCCTAAAGATCAAGGAAAAGAACGAATCAAAGTAATACAATTATGAAGTTGAAAATAATTGGACACAAGAGTGTAGAAAGAAACGGAAACCGAAAAAGAGAAAGTAGATACCGAAAAAGAAAAGGATCATGAGTACCCAAATTTAGAGTATCTATTTACACCAATGAAAATTACTGTGGAGAAACCTCCACCACCGTTTCCTCAAAGGTTGAAGCAACACAAGCAGAATAAATAATTTTCCAAATTTTTAGAAATTTTAAAAAAATTAACGGTATATGTTCCCTTTGTAGAAGCTTTAGAGCAAATGCCCAATTATGTGAAATTTAGGAAAGATATTCTGAACAAGAAAAGGAAGTTTACGGATAAAGAAATTGTTGCACTTAACAAAGAGTGTAGTGCAATTATTCAGAAAAAGCTTCCTGAAAAATTAAAAGATCCTACCAGTTTCACTATACCATGTGCTATTGGTGAAAAATTTTATGGAAGAGCTTTATGTGATTTGGGATCCAACATTAATCTTATGCCTCTATCAATTTTCAAAAGATTAGGATTAGGAGAAGTCTCACCTACTTCTGTAACTCTTCAGTTTGTAGATCGTTCAGTTACATATCCTAAGGGAGTTATAGAAGATGTGTTCTTAATTGGTTCAGTAATCTAGACAAATAATCAAATGCAATTATGAAGAAAGTGGGGGATAAATGGTCACCTTGCTTGACACCTCTAGAGAAAGTGAATAAACTTTGAGACTTCCCATTAATGAAAATAGAATGATAGTTGTTATTTAGCCACTTATGGATCAAAGAAATAAAAGATTTAGAGAATCCCCTTGTAGATAAAACCTCCTCAATGAATCCCCAGTGTATGTTATCATAAGCCTTTTGGATATCAAGTTCGAAAATAAGATTCCCACCTCTACACTGTTTATCCAAATCCATGACTAATTCTTGATCCAATAGAACATTCTCCGCTATGCTTCTCCCTTGTACAAAGGCAGACTGATTTTCACTGATGAAATGATGTAAATGAGGCTGTAGTCTATTGGAAATCACCTTGCTAATAATTTTAGAAAAAACATTAGTAAGACTGATAGGCCTGAAATGGTTCCAATAGAGCTTGAAGTTGTTTTTGAGAATTAAGGTGATGGTAGAGCTTTTAAAATAGTTAGGCAGATCCATCCCTCTGAAAAAACTTTGCACAACCTCAACAATATCACCTATATTGATCTTCCATGCTTTCTTATAGAAATCTACTGAAAATCCATCAGGCCCTTCCACTTTGGAGCTATCAATGAAGTTCAAAGCTGACCAAATTTCTAGTTCCCCAAGAATAGAAGCCAAGTCCAAGTTCCTTGTGTAACTCTGATCTTTACTGAAGAGATCTTACTGAATTGAAAGCCTTAAGACTGGAAGTTAAGTGAAGAGAGTTTGGAAATAATTTATAGCACTAGCAGCAATTAAGTTTTTAGATTTAATCCACTAATTAGAGACCCCTAATCCTATGAATTGTGTTGCATTTCCTCCTATATTTGATATAAGCATGAAAATACATAGAGTTTTTGTCCTCTTCACAAAATTTGGTCTTGACAGCCTTTTGAGCATAAAATTCCTTCTGCATACAAATAGCATTCATCAGATTTTCATTAGCCAGCATTAGATCTATTTTCTGTATCAGTATTGTTTTTGAGCCTGTTCTCCAAAGCATTCACTTCCTTTTCAGACTCCTTTACTTTCAAATTGATATCCCTCGCCACAGTCCAGTTCCAAGTAGACAATTGTTTACAAATTTTCTTTTGCAACATCCATAGTTTGATCAGAGGATTAGAGTGGTGACAGTCTCTCCACCCCAAAGAGATTTAATTAAGAAAATCTTGTTGAGAAGACCACATGTTAAGATATTTAAAGCTAGATTTATGCTTGATTGGAGAAGCAGAGATAGTGATAAGTAAAGGCCTATGATATGATCCTATCATACTTAGATGTTGAACAGAAGTGCGTAGAAACTCACTAAACCAAAGAGAATTGGCAAGGATTCTATTCAATCTTTCCCATAAAGATCCTCTCCTCCAAGTAAACTTGGGACCAGTAAAACTAAGATCAAATAAGTCAGCCAAGCAAATATTATCACTGAAGTAGTTCAAAGATTTAGTATCACGTGGATTGCTTCCTAGTTTTTCAGAAGGAGCTGAAATGGAATTAAAATCCCCAAACACCAACCATAATGAGTTGTGAGATCTACTAATAACAAAAATGCTCTCCCAAAGCTCCAATTTGGCCCTTGAGGAACTTCCAGCATAAACAAAAGTGGCCAGCCCCTCCTGACCCCCAAATATAAACTTGATATGAAAGAATTGTGGGTGATCCCACAAAATCTGACACAGAACTTCCTTTCTATAAAGTACCCAAATTTTATTATCCAGATTAGCTAAATAAGAGAAACCAAAAAATTTTCTAAGGATTTTCTGGGAGCTTTTGGAGACCATAGGCTCTAAAATAGCCACAAACCAAAACTTATACATCCTGTTCAAAGAAATTACTCTATTAAGGGACTTAGTATGTGCCAATCCCCTACCATTCAAACACAAAAGGTTAATCATCCAATGGAGATGGATTTACCCCCCCTAGATTTTGTCATGGTCTCCTTTGTTTCATTATGAGTTTTTCTGTCTCTGAATGAGTATGTTCCTCCCTTCACAATGGTCAAATCCTTGTACCCTTTTTCTTTTTTCTTATTTTTTTGGGTCTACCATTCATCTACCAAGGTAGTCTGTAAATCATCAACTAAGGTAGGGTCCAAATAATAATCCCTATGGAGCACCGCACCAATTTCCAGCTGAGAAATCTGGGGCACAGAAGTAATAGGTTCTTGAACAGTGTCTGCAATAGCACTAGCTATGACCTGTACAGCTAATGGTTCTTGGGGACTTCCTGAAGGGCCAGCTTCATCATTATATATACTCTCAGTAATTTCATTCAGAAGAGAATGATCTTTAGTACTACAAATGGCCATATTTTTGTCTGCATTATCATTCCCAGTAATCAAGAAAGTATTAGGGACCTAGTGAATCTCAGCAGGAACCTTTGCTTTATTCCCAGAATTGATAGAATCAGGATTGTCAGCAGTAATTGACCCTTCCCTCACATGCTCCATCAACGAGTCCACAAGCAAATCAACATCCTTTAGGGCCCCAAGATTAGAATTCGTGAGATGTGGGTGTAGTTCGAAACACTTATTATCTGTAAGCCCAAACATACAGTAGTGGAAGCAATAATATAGCTTTTGTTCAACAATAATTTCCTGCCAATAGCCATTGTGTTCACTATTATTTTACTCAACCATTAAACCCCATTTCAATGGAACAGTAACTTGACCTCAATTTGAAAAAGAGAAGTTTCCTAGGAAGCAGAAAATCTATCGAAAATAGCAAGAATCTTCCAGGGAAAGAAGAAAACCCAAGGAAAAAGGAAAGCTAAGATCAGAGAAGAGTTGGAAACCACCACAAACCTCAGACAGTCCATGGAAACCTTAGCAGAGCTACCTCCAAGCCACCCGCCACCTCCATCTTATATATATATATATATATATATATATATATATATATATATATATATATGGGAAAAATGTTAAATATTTATATAACAGAAAGAAACTGAAGAGTAACTTGAAAACATAAATGGAGAAAGGCAGAGGAAGTTAAGGTCTCCTAGGAGAGGGGACAGTAGATCCACTAAGCTGGTTAGCATTAATTCTGAGTTGTGGAACCTCAATAGAATCACCATGAAGTTGGAGAGCTAAGGGAGTTGAAAGAATAGCAGCAGGAGATTTAGAATTAGAGTGAAGTCCATGTCTGATAAGCTAATTGCCAGGTTTATTTCCCTCCCTATAAATAAAGGTAATGTGGAAGTTAAGGATGTTGTTGAAGTTTCTTATCTTGTGATTCCATTTTGTGTGGAACCAGGAGGATTGGTCTTCAGATCCCAACAGTTTGATGAGCGATAGAGAGTCCACCAAAAACAAGATATTGAGCCATTTAGCTTTGCAAGCAAAGGTTAAGGCCAAGTATACAACAGTCAATTCTGCCTCAAGTGCATTTCTCGCTATTGTAGGTGCATGGATAAAAAGAAGGCATTAAATAGAATGGTCCCTAAAATCACCCACTACCACTGCACCCCAATGAATAAAGCTGCCATCAATATTGATCTTAATAGTAGACTTTTGAGGACATTTCCAATAGATCTTTTCCATCTTAGGTGGCTCTCTAACATTTGTGATCATAGTATTGTAGATATTAGGGAAGTTTTTATGCTGAATCATTTTGGTTAAGTAAGAGATACAGTTTCTTACAACATCAGAGTTCTAGATTTAATTATCCTCATGTTTAGTACTATTTCTAGACATCCAAAGAAACCAAGAGACTATGGAAGGAATGGGGTCATACTTTTTTCTTTTCTAGTTGTGCCATCCTTCAGATAGAGTACACCAATCAAGTTCAGAAACATTCAACCTTAGCATAGCCAAAAATTTAGTCCCGACTCCTTGGGCAAAGTTATAGATGAGGAAAATATGGTTGATGTTTTCCTCATTTTTCAAGCATAGGTAGCATCTAGATGTCCCCCTAAAACCCTTTAATTTAAGTATGTCATCAGTGGGCAACAGGCTGTTGAAGAATCTCCTATAGAAGAAAGACATAGAGGGGGAGAGAAATCTATTTTTGATGGCTTCTCCCCAAGGGATCTGGTCCTAGCTAAAAAGCTTTGCATAAATAGCTTTAGTAAGACTTTGGTTAGTGTAGCTTTGCCAGATAACTCTATACTTCTTACTTATGTAAAATTGAATTTTAGAGATCTGAGTAATATGTGGTTCCTGAAGAATAAACTGTAGTTTAGTGATGGACCAGTGATCACCCTCCCAGCAATCAACCATAGTAAGGGAGGGATTAAAATCAGTAGGGGGAGCACTGAGCCAATTCTTATGACAACAATGATCCAGCCAAAAGTTCACATTACATGTCCCCAACTCCTAAATATACATCTCCTCAGCTAGATGCCTCACTTTCAGCATGTTCACCCATATCCTGGAGTCACCCATTTTCATTGAAGTGAGAGAGGGGTGTTGATCTTTACAGAACTTTCCCCTCATAAATTTGTCCCACATAGATGTTTGAGCTCTAAAGTTGATCCACATTTTGCAAAAGTTGACTTGGATGAGCTTTTGGAGTACTTCAAACCCAGTTCCCCCAGCCAGGGTGGGTTTAGCAACCTTCTACCAAGAAGCCAAGTGTAGTTGTTGCCTTTTTCCAGACCACACAAATGTATTAAAGGCTCTCTTCAATTGAATTTTTGTGCTTTTCTTCATAAAGGTGGTTTGGAGGAGTATGAGGGAAAATTATTGAGTATGCTTTTGAGTAAAGTGATTCTACCACCATTGGATAGGAAAGAATGAGACCAGCTCGATAGGTTAGAATAATTTTTATGAAAGACCTCATCAAATTGTATCTGCTTGGATCTTCCACTTATGAGAGGCACTCCTAGATACTTGATAGGGGGTTTAGCTATAGAGAATCTAGTGTGATAAAAAATCCAATGATTGCAATTTGGAGAGTATCTTATATTGAATATCAATTGACACTTAGCAAGATTGAACACCATACCAGACTGAGATTGAAAGTTTATTAAACATTAGTGTACCTTTTTAACAACATTTTTGTGGGCACTAGAAAATACCATTACATCATTAACATAGATTAAATGACAGATGACCACCTTGGATTTGTGATGGTATCTTAAATAGTTATGAGTGAGAGGAGCCTTGTCTAACATTCTGGATAAGTAGTTCTTGGCAGTGATGAAGATGGTGGGGGAGAGTGGGTCACCCTACTTGAGTCCGCTAGCAGCAGAAAAAGAGCCCCAAGACTTCCCATTGATAAGAATGGAGTGATTGCTGTTGAGGAGCCATCTATTTATGAGAGAGCAAAAATCATGCTGGAATCCCGTTACAGTAGGAATTTTCAAAATAAAATTCCAATCAATAGTGTCATAATCTTTCTTGATATCTAGTTCGTAAATCAAATTCCTACCTCTATAGTTTTAATCCAGGTCAAAAAGCAACTCTTGTGTAAGAAATACATTGTCAACAATTGATCTTCCTTTAATGAAAGCAATTTTATTGTGGCAGATCAGTTTATCAAGATGAGGTTGAAGTCTTCTAACAAGGATCTTGCTGATAATTTTACTGATTACAAAAGTAAGACAGATAGTCCTATAGTGATCCCAATTCTTCAGCATGTCAGCTTGAGGAATTAACACAAAGGTGGAGTCTGTGAAGTAGCTGGGAAGATTGCTTTCATTGAAGAAACTGATAATAGCCTCAATCACCTCCATTTTAATGATATTCAAGGATTTTTTATAAAAGTCTGTAGTAAAACCATCAGGGGTTGCAGACTTGGAGCTTTCTATAGTTTTCACGGCCTTTCAGAATTCAGTTTCTGTGGTAGGGTCAGTAAGTCTATGATTGCTTACGAGATCAACTCCTTGGTGAAGTAATTGGTATCATTGTTAGTGTTGACAACAGTTGGTGAGCTTAGCAGTAGGCTATAGTGACTTGTGACACTTTAGCAATGTTTTCATTGTCATGGAGCCAGCACCCCTCAGAAGTTTGGATGGAATGTATAATATTACATTTTCTCTTGTAACTTATGTAAGCATAGTAAACTTTTGTATTTCTGTCACCATAAGTAAAAATATTAATAGAGGTCTTTTGCTTAAGCAGATGTTCTTGATTCTCAATGGAAGTGAGTAGATTAGTCTGAGCAGTGAGTAAGGAATTTTCCTCAGCAGTCCCATTCTGGATAGCAACCTCAAGGGCCTCTACCTCATGTTCATTAGTAGCGACTTTGGAATGCACATTACCAAAAGTGTCTCATCCCCACTTTCTAAGAGCTTTGCTCAACTTGATATGTCGTAAGCTGAGTTTGATAAAAGGATCAATGTGGTCTACCCTAGTCCAATTAGATGCAACAAAGTTAACAAACAAGGGTTGGGTAGACCACAGATTCAGGAATCTGAAAGAATTAGTTTGAATAGAATTTCTGCTGGCTATGATAGACGTTATTAATGGCCTATAGTCACAACCAACTAGTGTTAAGATAGTGATAAAGGTTAGGAGGTATTGATGGAACCATAAGTCGTTCACAAGGATTCTGCAAGTTTTTCCCACATCTGTCCCCTTTTCCAAGTAAAAGGGATGCCCTGAAATCCCAGATCAAACAAGCCAGCTTTATGAATGTTATCACTAAAAGAAGTCATCTTGGGATTATTAGGAATCCTACCACCAGATTTTTCAGCTGCTGTGGTAATGCAATTGAAATCTCCCCCAACCAGCAAAGGGGAGTACATATGCTAACTGATCTACTGAATCCACCTACATAGCTCTTGTCTGTCCTTTTTATGACAGCCAACATAAATAAAATTAGCAAACTCCAATTGACCTTTGATCTACAGAGAAAGATGGATAAACTGTGAGTGGTCAAGCTGAATGGTCCACTGTTTTTCCTTCCACAAAAAACCAAATCTTGTTATTGGTATTAGCATAATGTGAGAAGCTAGAAAACTTATTGATGAATCTCTGAGAGTTGTAATGAAACATGGGTTCAAGGATAACAAAACACGAATGTTTATACTTTTTATTGAGATGAATTAGTCTTTTTAGAGACTAAGGGTGGGCAATGCCCCTGATATTCCAACAAAGTGAATTAACTATTAAGGGGGTTGATATGGAGAGAGGGCTGAGATCTTGATATGTTCCTTCCTCTAGAGGAAGAAGTCCCAACCTTCTTCTTGCCACCTGTGTCCATAACAGTATGACAATACTGTAATTTATGCACTTCTGATACTTGTTTCTTTTTCCTCTTAGTTGTATGTATTTGCCACTCCTCTAAGAGAAGTTCCATTTCAACAATTTTCTCTTTCTCAGGGGCTTTAAGGTCAGTATTAGCATGCAAAGTGACCTCTTAATAATCTCTCTGCCTTCATTAGGTGAGCTCTCAGAAGTTGGGGGGGTAATGATACTCACATCATTTAATTCCTCCCTGATGACTTTAAGAGAGGTTGAAGGTAGGGCAACCAAAATGAGCTGTAGAGCTATTGGAATTGTCCAAAAGAGCTTCACCAGTATTCTCAAGGGTGGGTGCCACAACCAGTGGGGGATTAGTTGGTAAAATAGGCACCTGTGCAGTAAACAAGTTAACAGTTTCCTTAGTGAGGGTAATTTTTTTAGGGGGGGTGAAGCCTGTAACAGTTATCCTTGGTGTGCCCAAAAATTTTACAATGGTGGTAATAATAAGGTCTTTCCTCAAGAATAGCATCATGCTAGAAACCATCATTCTTTAACCCTATCCAAATCCTTTTTAGTTCAAGTACGGTGATATCCCTTTCAATGAAGATTCTGTCTAAGGTTGGTCTAGCCTTGTTATATGTTGGGGCATCCACCTTCAGTGGCCTACCAAGAGCACAACCAATGTTGAATAATGCATTTAGATTGAAAAATGGGAGAGGGATCCTAGGTAGTTTAAATCAAATGGGAACCATTGGTAGCTCTTTGCTAGGGTCAAAATCAGATTACCATTTCAAGGTCTTCATGGTAGCTCCTCCAATTTGTAGGGACTTCTTTGCAAACAGTCTAGCATAGTCCTCCTCCCCTTAAAGTTGTATGAGTAAGTGTCTACCATCTAGCAGACCTATTTGCCAATCTCCAATAAAATTCAGCGAAGCAAAGAAGCTTCTAACTAATTCCATTTTTGGATATCCCAACTGAAATTTACCCGCCATTGTGATCTTCACTTTTTCATTCAGAGGTAGAATTTCCTGTTGAGAGAAATATATTGTTGGTTCACCTTCTTTAGTGCCTAAAGGATTGCTGCAAAGGCAAGCATCCTTCCCATCAACAGTGTCAAGAAATGCTTGCGGGAACACTAACTTATCAAGGTCAAGCAGGATGTTTGCAGATTTTCCCACAATCCCAACATAGGTAGCCTTAGACCACTGAGCATTAGTTTCAACATCTAAAGGAATAGCCATTGAAAGAGAAACAGAAGAAATCTATCTCTCTAACATTGGAACAGGAAAATACCAAGGCAAACCATCAATAGAATAGTAACTTTTCAAAAGATTGCAAGCCCGAGAAATTAGCAAAACAGAAACAACACTTCCTTAGCTTAAGCAAACACCAGGGGTGGAAAGAAACAACCACCAAGATAGTGGGTAAGTAGAAAAGCACCACTTGAAGACCAAAAAATCTGTTGCCAACTTCATCTTCAATGGAACAGTAGACCCAACAAAACTCCAGTCCCAGGAGGGTTCAAACCAGGAGAGGGCCCTTCCAAAAGAAGACCAATCAAAGGAAAGATCCTTAAAGTTCTCTTCTACCCTCCAGCCAACTCCTGCAAATCCTCATCACGCTAGAAACACTAGCAGAGCTCCTTCCCCAACCGCCACTGTGTTGATTTATATAGTCTTCTGAAATCATCCTGGAAAATGCCTCCTATATTTCTATACTCCTGTTATGGTTGCTGATGTTATTGAAACAGAACTCATTGCAGTCTTTCGGGCTCTTACCCTTGTCAAAAAAATTAGCTGGTATAATTTATGGTTAGATGTAGATTTTGCAGCTGTGATCAAGATGTTGAATCATGATGATGATTCACCATGTCATCACGCGTATTGGATTCAAAAAAACAAAAATGCAACTTCAAGGTCCCATATCATTTTTTCTTTCAAATATAGGGAAGGGAACCAGCCTGCAAATTGGCTAGCTAGACAAAGCCTAAGCTCTAATGATTTACAATTGCTGCTCAACCCCCCTACCCTATTGTTTCTATTGTAGGGAGACATGCTTGAGGTTCCACACTTCAGAATAGCTAACTAAGATCCTTGGAGATAGTTTGTCAACCGTTCTTCTCATTCATTCTCTTTTCATTTTTAGCTTCCATTGTGCTTAAGGGGTTTTTTTGTTGTGAAAAAATTATTTTGTTACCTTGTAGGTTTCTTGGATCTTTTTGGGTGATGTGTTGATTCATGTATTGAATCAACCTAGTCTCGATTATATTCAGGATCTTGTAACCCGTTTTCTCATCCTAACATGTAAGGAGACACTAGTAGCTCCTTTATGCAAATATATATTTTTAAATTATTTTCATTTTATTAGTTATGTAAATACTTTTTTTTTTCTTATGATGCAATGTGAATCCTCTGTTTTCAAGACGAGGCGGCGACCCTTGAAATTCCCTTCGAGCCATGCTTCATAATGTCATTTTTTTATTTACTCTTTGGTTGTCACATTATTTTTTGTCCATCTTTTGAACAATCGCATGGAATCCAAATGCTCACCCAAGGCATTTCAGACAGTGCTAGCATCACAACGCTCGGTGTTGTCTTCTGACAATGTTTCAAGGCTTGAGAGGAGAGATGTTCATAACAATGACATTATGCTAGAGTAGCAGGTCTAAATGATCGGGGACTATTCTGGGGGATGACTTGTGATGTACCTAAAAATTTTATTCAGGTCCTTTTCCATTTGCTTTTTTGGAAGCTTCAGACTATTCTAAATCAGTAAGACATTATCCTCACCCAGCTCAAAGCGGACTGCATAATGATGCACCATAAAATTACCTATTTTTAATCTACATTTAATGTTCATTTTATGCAAAATTTTAATGATAATTCACTTTAAAGGAAGTTATTTTGCATGCTTTTGAATCCATGTGCAAGAAGTAGATTTTTTGAAAAAATTGTGCAATTTAGAGTCAAAATGAGCAAAGAAGAAAATTTTAACCTGTCAGATTTAGCTATTTCTTTCTATACTTAACACCATTTACATTTATCACATGTTTTTGAATGAAGTTATACTTTAAATAAAGATTATTTTCATGCTTATCTTGTAAATATAACAATTTGGAGCAAAATGGTATTGAAATAAAGCCAAACAGAGTTGAAACAAAGCAAAACGTGGCGAAACGGTAGAGTTGCATGCAGGGTGGTGCCTAGGTGCCCAAAATTGGCACTTAGGCTTTAGATAATAGAGAAGACGACACCTAGGCACATGAAACTAGCGCCTGGGGTCCAAAAACTGTCCAAGGATAGTTTTTTACCTTTTTTAGTGGATTCGGGCTATTTTTGAAGGTTCTAGATGGATATACACGCCTCAATGACTCATGCAATGAATCTAGACATTTAAAAAGTCTAGAGGTGTGTCTCTTGGAGTGAATGGGTGTGTCTCTTCTAGTGAAGAGGTGCATCTCTTGAAAAAAAAAGGTTTTGGTATCTCTTTAAAAGACGGGCTTAACGCCTCTCATGAAGAGTCTAGAGGAAGGATTTTGAAGAGGGTTTTAGTGTGACTACAGAGAGGAGATGCAGATGTAGATTTTGATCATGACTAAAGAGATTGGTGAGGGATTTTAGAGAAATGTGTAAATGAATTGTATGAGCAGAGCATGGATCGGTAGGAGACATGGTTGAAGAGTTTTTCATCTTTCTTTCAAAGGAAAAAAGCTAAATATTGTGTTGTTTATTATCTTGTAATTGTTGTAAACACTTCCTAGTGGATTTTCTTATATTTAATGAAGTTTTATATTTAGTTTTATCCATGCAACATGTGTAGTTTTCAATACACATTTTTTTTAATATGAAGTAGTGGCATGTTTAGGAAATTATATTTTATGATATAATAATTCTTAATTTCATGTGATTAGTAATATTTTTTTTTGTTTCACTGATATATTTTAAATGGTGATAAGCTATGCTAAAATTTGTGGTATGCGAAACTAAAACTCGGGAGAGCAGTGATCTTGCAACTTTAGTGTACTCACTTTGATCAGTTGGCTAGTAAAATAGTTTAGGCGACAAACTCAACTTTTAAGGAATTATAATTTAATGATTTGTTTCTATTTGATGCTTCTAGGTGACAGATAGTTGCATAAACAAATAAAATACTAAGCGTACTAATACACTCGAAAGAGGGTACATAGACATATGTCATTTTTGGCACATAATTTATTATATAATTCTAACATCTTTTTTACTTTTTATGCCATTATCTTAATTTTATTTTTATTTTGCAATGAAATAGAAGCAATGATTAGAAATTTAGATTTGCTTAAATCTTCTTTTATTTCATTAATGTGATTATATTTCACCGGATCGTAATTTACTTTACTAACTAATCACTCATAATGTTAAAATTTATTTAGAAACTTAATAACCTTAGAGGGATAAGATTACACAACTAGTGAGTACCAAATTTTTCTTTGGAAAAAGCCATGGCGATTGTAAAAGGAGACTGAAAATAGATAGGGAGATAAGATTTGATGGGTGTAGAATTGATGTTTATAGGTTGACAGACTAGATTCTATTATCAATTTGTTATAGAGTTGGAAATAAGGGTCCTTAGTTGGGCCTATAGAGAGGGCACAATAGGTAATCTGTAGGTGAGAGGCTAGAACCTTCCCAACACTACTATGTCAACACTAACAATAGATTAGACAATGTTTATTATGCTTGGAAGAGGTAAAGAATATGTAATCTAATACACCAAAAATATATGCATTTTTAACCTATATTTTATATTCATTTTTTGTGATATTGTGCTTTAAAATAAGATATTTTTCATGTTATATTGCAGGTTAATGATTTCTAGCACTTCAATCAAAAAGGAAGCAAAAAAGATGGAATTTAGAGTCAAAATGGCATTTTGGAATAAATACTCAGTACCGACGGCGCCAATAAGGATGCAAACAGTGCCAACATGAAGGAGGAGTCTAGAACAGTGGGGGCACTGACATCGCCATTTGACAGAGAGCACTAAAAATAACCATTGCCATGGAAGGTAACAGTAAATTAAATAGATTTAGTAAATTATGAAATTTAGCGATAAAATAAATAAAATAAAATTTTAAAAAATTAAAAATCATAAAATATATATTTTTGAAGTTTAAAAGTACTTTTAAGAAATTTTTCTTTATTTATTATATTTATTTATGGATAGTATTGGATCTAAAAGTTTAGTACCTTACGATTCAGATTTCGAATGCACTATTAGAAAAGTTTGAAAAAAAAAAAGAAATTAGAACGAAATGACGAATAACTTAGATAATCGAATAAATAAAAATCGACAAAGACCTTTAAAAGATTATTCTAATCCTACAGCAGATGAACTTTACTCGATTATTGAAAATTTGGATGTTGCTGCTAATTCATTTGAGCTTAAACCTATTATTATCCAAATGGTACAAAATAATCAGTATGTACGTACACCTACTGAAGATCCTAACTTACATCTTGCTAGTTTTCTTGAAATTTGTGCTACTTTTAAATATGATGGAGTGTCTAATGATGCTGTCAGACTTAGATTTTTTCCTTTTTTATTACTGGACAAACTTAAATCTTGGTTAAATTTATTAGCAATTGGATCAATCAGAACTTGGGAGAACTAGCACAAAAATTTTTAGCTAAATATTTTCCACCCTAAAAAACTGTTAAGCTTAGAAACAATATTACATATTTTTGTCAGTTCGAAGGGGAATCAATATATGAAACTTTGGAAAGAATTATAGATTTTCTAAGGACATGTCTAGACCATACTTTATCAAATTGGTTAATAATTCATATTTCTTACAATGGATTAGTAGGATAACTTAGATCTATTATAGATGCTGCTGCAGGCAGATCATTACTGTCAAAACCTTTTGATGAAGCATTTTCCGTATTAGAGGAAATGACTACTAATAATTTTCAATGGCCCTCTGAATGAGTAAATCCAAAGAGAGTAGCTATTATTCATGACTCTGATGCAATGTCTATTTTAGAATCTCAATTTGCCACTATATCAAAGTGATTGACTAAATTGGAGTGAACTATTCTCAAATTCCACCAGTGTTTGCGGAAAATTCACTAGGATATATAATTGATACTCAATCATCTTATGAAACTATGAATACTATAAATAATAAGAATAATAATCCCTATTCTAATTATTATAATCTTGGATGAAAAAAACACTCTAATCTTAGTTGAAATAGTTGTAACAATTCAGTGAACCCTTAGGAAAATTCAAATAATCAAGGGAATCTTAACTATAGACCTTATTATCCTCTTAGATTTATCAGTAACTCACAAGTTAAGGAGAAGAAGATGAGAGCCAGTATCCTCCCAGCCTAACCACAGATTTAGAGACTAAACCTAAGATTAACCAATAATTTTCTATTACACTTGTCCAAGTGTAGAGAATTATAATTGCTCCTATTTGGCACAAGACATATTAAAACCATTTATCTCTCTCATTTAACCAAAAACTCATTGTAGTGGGAATATTGCTTTCTCATATTGGATAACTTCATCATAAAAATATAGTTTGGTAGTTATTATTTAGTTTTGCTTTATAGTTTTGCCAGTAGTTGGTAATTTAGTTCTAATAACACCTCAAACATTTGAAATTAGTGTAGTAGATTTTCTTTATAATTTTGAATTTCTTAATTTAAATTTCTATTTTGAATTTAAACCTTCCTCGTGGGATTAATATTTGGGGCTTAAACAAAAAGTCTTGTATTAATAGATAACGATAAGTATACTTGCCTAGAATCCCAATATAAATTGCTTCAACATCTGATTCATAAAATAACAAATCCATTTTTTGGTGTCACTGCGAGGTGGAGTTAACTTAATTAATTTTACACATCCTATTTGTGGAAACATTATGTTTTAAGCATTTCATTGTTAGACATTATTTAGGGCATTGCATGAGAAGGTTAGTCTTTATCTTCATAAGATTCTCCGAACCAATTTATCCAGATAAGTTACCTTTAGAGCTAATATTTGCATTTCAGAATAGATGTTATGGTTACATTTAATATTTGCATTTAGAAGAGATTCTTGGTTGTTATAAAATTAAGATTTACATTTATGAATAGTTAATAGAAAAACCATTTTAATTGACATTCCAAATTAGGCCTGATATTATTAGACTAGAATTAGCTTAAGGGATTTCTTACCTTGCTTCTTTGTAGGATCAATACGAGGATTTTTAAAGAAAGCCCTATATTACTTGAAACGATTTGAATACTTACGTATTACCTCTACAGTGTAATTTATTTTCTATATTTTTTAACATATCAATTTTGCACACTATTCATTAAATATAAATTTGGTCATGTTTTTTGTCATCTTTTGGAAGTTAAATTACTACGAAATTGCGGGCTGAGTCATGTTTTGGCACAATTTCCGAGGATGCTGCAGTGAGAACTTTAAGATAATTTTTAGCTCAACTTAGAAGATATACATTTTTAAATTGTAGTGCTATTATTTAGTGTGTTTATTTTAAATTTAACAAAATAAAATTTAAAACACCAATTTTTTTTTATTATTTTACGTGCTTTAGTTAAGTATCTAATTTTGTATGCGTTGTTCAGGAACTAAAGACCATAAGTTATACATCTCAGAAATGGAGAGGACTGCTATGAGGATTATTGAAAATAAAAGATCTTCAATATCTATTACATAAATGATGAATTACTATGAAGATGATAAACAAAATTATTTAACTTCTCAAATTGCAGATATTTCAAGAAAATTATAGCATTATGCAATGTGTCAACCTCATGAACCCCTGGTAAATAAAGAAAATTAATTTGGACAGATGGTTGACCCTAACTCTTTTGAAAATATTGATGAGACAAACAATCACTCAAATAACCCTTATGTGAATTACGACAACCCAGGATGAGAGAATCCTTCCAACTTTAACTGGAAAAACAATTATGAAAAAGGAAACCAATCATGTGATCATAATCAAGATGATCTCTTAGGTAATTGGAATAGTCATGATAACTATAACTTTGGACCTTAGTTTCCATATGAATTTAACTCTAATATATCATATGAGGAGAAGGAGATGTTTTACAAAGGGGTTGTTTATCAAATAGAAAATTGATTGAAAAGTCAAGGGGCTGCTATAAGGAATATTGAAAACAAATTGGGGTGGAATGTTCACTCAAATAATATTAATTATCCAAATATTTTACCTAGTGAACCAAAAATAAGCTATAAGGAAAAAAATGATGAGCAAGATAAAGAAATCGAACTAACAATTACAAGACTTGGAAGATATGTTTCGAAAGAATTTTGAGTTGAGAAATGAGGATAAGGAGATTGAAAAGCCAACGGAAAAAATTCCTAAGGAGTTAGAAAAATCTTTTTCCTCAACCAAGATAAATATTAAAAAACCACCTGCACCATTTACTCATTACCAATTGGAATAATTAGAAGATAACCTAAGATAGAAGAATATTCTAGTGGAATTTGACCTAAAATTTCAATCATCTAGGGAGAAACTAACTAAAAATTTAAGAGACCTAGAATTATCATATAAAGATCCATTTCTTATAAGTTTTAAGGATGATATTAATATTCAAATTGAAAATACTAGTAAGAGACTATTTGATCTAGAATAAAACTCAAGGAGGAATAATTGGAATCAATTTGAGAAGTTGAAAAAAAAACTAAAAATTAAGAATTTAATAGGAATCTCAAGATCTGGAATAGATTTTATGATTGATCGGTGTTTACTTAAATGAAAATTTGATATGGGAATTTTTATATGTTCTTTTGTTGTAGTTGATTGTCAAGTTCACTACGACTCGGATCTTAACTGGACCGGAATTTTACTTAAGACATCTTGAGTTATAGCAGTGATAGTTCCATCTAAATTCTATTGTTTCCTTTCTCTGACCATGTTTTCATTTGGTAGGAGTCATGAATCAACTTCATGAGCAACACGTGGATGGTATTGCACTATCTTTACAAATGTTAGAGGTGAAAACTTATTGGGATAAGGAGATACATG
Organism: Phalaenopsis aphrodite; assembly: GCA_003013225.1. Classification (NCBI taxonomy): domain Eukaryota; kingdom Viridiplantae; phylum Streptophyta; class Magnoliopsida; order Asparagales; family Orchidaceae; genus Phalaenopsis; species Phalaenopsis aphrodite. The sequence continues at coordinate 1,381,588 of NEWO01000052.1, forward strand.
AGAATAGTGTTCGTGACCCCACTTGATAGGGGAAATCTTGTCCATGTGGATATTCATATAAAATTTATGGAAGGAACTTAATATATATGTGTAGTGATTCCCATTAAATATAGGAAGTAAGGTAGTGAGATGCGATGAGTTAAAGGATGAATTAACCTCTTTGATCATATATGCTTGTTTTTTGTGTTTCAATATTATAAGTAACTTGAACAATATTTTTATATTCCTATGTTAATAACTATTATGCTAGATATACTTTTGTTTATTTAATTTCATTCTAACATGTTTAATTTAGATTTACCTTCAGCTACATGTTCTCAATCCAGTTTAATAGTTGTAGATTTTTCTTATAGGCATTTGTGATAAATAGATTTTCTAAACTATTTTCCTTCCAAATTATATATTATGTACCTAATGTTATACATGTTTAAAATAAAGTTTTGGGGGAAGAAAAATTATTTTGAAACTTAACTTTAATTGTCCTTTGCAACCTGTATTTTATTTAAGATTACTTTTAAAATGACATGTGGTATGTGGTGTTATCTTTATGATACTAAAACTTTGATTTTTGTAAATCATAGAGATGAACTTAATAGAAAAGTTAGTGAAAATTAAGAAACAAAAGACATGGGGTATGTCATGTTATCTTTAAGATACTAAGTTTTTGATTTTTAGATATGATAGAGAAGAGCTTAATAGATAAGTTAGTAAAAATTATGAAATAAGTTAAGATATTTAAGAGGAAATAATAGGGAAATGATTTCTAGTTTTTATAGCAGGAAAAGTTGAATTTTTGAAAAATAAATGATTTTGAAATTACTTTTTTAAAGAGTTTAGTCTCTATGAAAATTCTTTTTAAAAATTGTTAGTAGATTTTAAGTTAAGGAAAAGGGATAATGAATATCAAAATCATTAAAAACCTATCCAGATATAGTAATCCACACCTAAAAAAAAGTAGGGATTAAAAACATCCTGAAAAAGAAAGGAAGAGAAATAGAAAAGAAAAAAAAATAAATAAAAGAAAAGAAAAGTATGAAAAAGGGAGGAGAAGCTTGAGGAATACGACCTAACTAAAAATAGATTTTACTTGAATCATTCCAAGAGAGAAAACTCAAGAACAATCATAAGCTTAATGTTAGAAAGTATTAGTAAAATTACTTTTTATTATAGAAATCATAACTATTGAAATTAATGTTTTTGTAAAAATCTGAACTTTGTGGAAATTTCAATTATATTTGAGTTAAATAGAAAATCAGTACTCTGAAATTTAATACTAAATGTTCTGTTACCTTAGATATCATTTACTTTACTAAAAATTCGTTTAATTTGGACTATAACATTTCTAAAATAAATTTTTAGTTATCTGAAGAGTAAACCCACTTCCACATGTTAACAAATTTGGTTTTTAAAGTTATAGTGTTACTTGAGGACATGTAATGTTTAGGTTTGGGGGAATTGATGCGCCTTAAAATTACGTATTTTTAATATACATCTAATATTCATTTTATGCACATTTTTTATGATATTACACTCTAAGGGAAGGTAATTTGCATGTTTTTGGTTCCCGGAACAAGAAATAGATTTTTTGAGAAAATGGAGCAAAATGGTGCAAATTGGAGTCAAAACGAGCAAGTAAGAAAATTTTGACCTGACACATTTTGCTATGTCATTCTATGTTTAATCTCTTTTACATTTATCAAATGTTTTTGAATGAAATTAAACTTTAAATAAAATTTAATTTCATGCCTATTTTGTAGGCATTACAAATTGGAGTGAAACAAAGTTGAAATGAGGTGAAACGGAGCTTGAACAGAGCGAAACATGGCGAAATGGTGGAGTTGCCTTAAGGGTGGTGTCTAGTAGCTAGATGAAAGAGAATACAATGCCTAGGTGCCAAAAACCGTCCATGGACAATTTTTGACAATTTTTTTGTGGTTTTTTGTTGTTCTGGAAGATATTGGATGGCTATGCATGCCCCAATGACTCATGCGATAAATCTAGACATCTAGAAAGGCTAGAGGTGTGTCTCTTGGAGTGAATGACTGTGTCTCTTCTACTGAAGAGGTGTGTCTCTTGGAAAAAAAGGTTTTTGGGGTCTCTTTAAAAAGAGGGGCTTGGCGCCTCCCATGAGGAGTCTAGAAAGGAGATTTTGGAGAGAGTTTTAGTGAGAGGGCACAAAAGAGATGGAGATGTAGATTTCTGTTAAGTTTAGTGAGATTGATGGAGAATTTTGAGAGAAATGTGTAATTGAAAGGTATGATCAGAGCATAGATTGGCAGGAGACTTTGTTGGAGAGATTTTCATTTTTCATTAAGAGGAAAAACTAAGTATTGTATTTTTCATTATCTTTTCATTTTATTAAACACTTTCTAGTGGATTTGGTTTATTTTAATGAAGTTTTTTGTTTTGTTTTATCCTTGCTTCTTGAGTAGTTTTCAATGATCTTATCTTTCAATATGAAGTATTAGCATGTAAAGAAAATTGTATTTTATGATAGAATAATTCTTATTTTCATGTGATGAGTAATATCTATTTTGTTTTATTGACATAACTTAAGTGGCAATATGTTATATTAGAATTTGTTGTATGTGAAACTAAGACTTGGAAAAGTAGTAATCTTGCAACTTGAGTGCACTCAAATTGGCTGGTTGACAAGTAGAAAAGCTTAGGCGACAATGCAACTTTTGAGGCATAATAATTTAATGATTTATTTCTATTAGATGCTTTTAGGTGATAGATATTTGCATAAAAATAATAGAACACTAACCATATTTAGAGACTCGGAACAGTGTAGGTAGACATATGTTCCTTTTTGAAAAATAATTTATTATATAATTCTATCAATTCTTTTACTGCTTATGCCATTATGTTCATTTTCTATTTCTTTTGCAATGAAATGGATGCAATGTTTATGAATTTAGATTTTTTTAGATCTTCTCTTATTTCATTAATGTGATGGAATTTTCACCGATTCTTAAATGCTTTACAAGCTGATTACATGTAATGTTAAAATATGTTGTGAAATATAGTGACCCGGTGAAGCATTTAAGAGATAAGATTTAATGGGCATAGAATTGATGTTTCGATTTTAAGAACCGGTTTGTAAAATCTTACCCCTTAGTGAGTGCATAGAATTGATGGTGCAATATTAGTTTGTAAAGCATTTAAAAACCGGTGAAAATGTCGTCACATTAATGGCAATGGTCCATTAATGATTTTCACCAATTAGTGAGTTCCACATTTTAGTTTGGATGACAATAGTCCAAGGGGAGTGCAAATAGATTGAGAGATAAGATTGAATGGGCTTAGAATTGATGTTTCTAAAGTGAGAGCCTAGGTCAATTTATAAATTTGGTCTAGAGTTAGAACTAAGGTTTATTGGTAGGTCCTATATAGAGGGCATAGTGGGTAATCTAGAGGTGAGAGGCTAGAACCTACCTAGCACTACTATACATATCGACACCAACTTTAGATTCACAAATGTTCTTTATTATCAAAAGAAGTAACAAATATGTATGCTACTACTTATCACTGTCATTATTATATTTTAAGCATTTTATTCCTACACATTATCTAGGTCATTACATGAGAAGGGTAGTCTTTATCATCTCAAAATTATCCAAAACAATTTATCTTTATAAGTTATCTTTATAATTAATAATTGTATTTAGGAATAGTTATTAACGTTATATTTAATATTATCATTTAGGAGAAGGCTTTGGTTGTTTTAAACATATGATTTTCATTCAGGAATAGTTAATACAAATAACACTTTAATTGACATTCCTAAGTTAGCCATATAGTAGTAGAATATAATTAGCCTAGGGGACTTTTTACCTCGCTTCACTTTGGGATCGATATTAGGGTTTTGAAGAAAGCCCATTATTACATGAAATGATACATAAACTGTTGTAGTACCCCTAATGTGTAATTTATTTTCTAAATTTTATAACATATCAATTTTGCAAACTAGCCACTAAATATAGTTTGGGTCAAGTTTTTGTACATCTTTTTGATGTTAAATTGTTGTGTATATGCAAGTCTGATCACATAGCGGAATTCATGATTTTCATCGTTCAACGCCACAAGATGGAAATCTCTTGATCATGGAAGATTTTTCTCATGTTTTTTTCTTTTATGGTTGATCTAGGTCAATACATGAAGTTAACTTCCAATAAGAAGATTCACTTGATTGATCTTTAAAACAAAGTAAAGAACCATAAGTGCATCTTCCTCTTGGTTTTGACGAAGGACTCGGTGACTCTTACTCATCCATCTGGCTAGTTTTGCAAGTGATAGAAGATTTATTACTAGACGAAAAGGCTTGACATCATTTGTTGAGGGAAAGATTCTTTCTATTAATTAGTATTTCTATCAGGACAAAGTTAATTGAGGTTTTGAATCCAAGCAAATATAGTAAGATGTCCCAAGAATTATGGGAAGCATCTGAAGCTGAAGAGTAAAAGTTGCAGATCAATATGGTGGCTAAGACTTCTATTAAGTAGCTAAGAGGGAAGAAACTAATGAAAGAAGAGGAAAAAGAAGCTCTAAAAAGACCCCACATTCTGACCTTCTACTTTCTTCTTTTGAAACAAATTTGATTATCCAGTAGATCATGTTGGTTAGTTAACTATAATTTAATGAAAACCTTATCTTTTGTTGGTCACATAGGGAGCAACGACACTCAGACTCCCTCCATCTTTAGATCTGATGTCAATTCTTCTTCGTAGACAGAGTTAATCGGGGATCAAGAGCATCCTCATTTTGACGCATCTTATTTCATTAACCTTGCAAAGAGGAAGACATTGTTCTGACTTTCTCTAAATCTAGAGGCTACCGAAGAATAAGGTCTCAACCATGATATTGATTTGGAGAAGGAAAGTTCCAGAGGTAGGCCAAACATAAACAATGTGAGGATGAGCCCTGTGTCTGATGGTGCAGATGTCAGCATTAGTGTTGAGCTTAAGAGTAGTTCATGGGTCCTTGTGAAGCCTTGTTGAAAGAAAGGAAAGGAGCTAGTTATTTGCGTTAACATATCTTAAGCGTCAGTTCTCGGTGGTAATAATGAATGGAATCTAAAAGAAGAAGAAGATACCAAGGCATCTTTCTTGAGAGACTCTTACTTTGACCTCACTACTCTATATCTAAACTAGTTTGATCAGAGTCCTGCAGTAGAGTTCCACAAGGTAGAGCTTGCAGATACATTATTGTTGGCAAGCTACAATGATTAGTTAAATAGCTTTATTCTTTCGGAACCATTCCACCTGATTGAAAGGTATCAGCTACTAGGAGCTCCTCATCTCACTACATGTCCAACATATATCATGACATTGCAGCCGAAGCCGCTTTGGTAAGGAAAAAAATGAAAGTTGCAAGGTTTCGTTTGAAGATGAAATTTACAGTTAAGGGATGTGGTGACCCAATCCACAACTACGTGGTTTTTCTTAATTACAAAATATTGCGAAGAACTTGGCCCAAATTATATTTAACGGTTAGTTTGAATAAATAAATTGATTTAGAAAAAAAGATAATAAGACTTTACCATAGGGGTACTATGCAAGTATACATATCATTTTATGTAATATAGGATTTCCCTTAGAAACCCCAATATTGATCCTACGAGGAAAGCAAAAATTCCTAATAATGACTTGCAAAACATCTATTTAATTTGGAGATAGATATGATATAAGAAAAGTATCAAAGTATTTGCAACAGGTAAAAACTAATTTATTGTAGAAAATAAAAGGAAATATTAAAAGACAAACAAAGATTAAAAGGTTAAAAAAATTTAAAACACTAATAATAAGATGATCGTGCTGGCTCTGCCCATGTTGAAATGTGGTATTTACTAGTTTTTAAAGTTGTAGCCCTCCAAACCCATTATGTTTCTTAATTGATTCTAACAACACAAATGGTTAGTTTGCAAACTCAATGAAGAACTGGTGAAAATACCATCACAATGTTTATACAAATAAAATAAAAGGAGATTATTACATCATTCCCATCCCATAAGATTAATTCCAATATGTAAGGAGAAAGAAATGGAACTACTCAGAATTCATAACGATAAAACAAAAACACATTATTTATATTGACAGACACGTCTTACAACAAAAACTTAAACGTAAATACAAGATACTTATCTTTATGTCTTCTCCCTAAGCAAATTCTAAAGTCTCGTTGAAGAAATTTTCAAACTCTTACACAAACTAAAGACACTAACACACACAAAAGCACACACTCTCTCTGTCTCTCTAAAACCTTCAAGAAGTCTTCTCATGCCTTCCAATAGTCTTTTCAAACATACCCCAAACTTCTCCTTTTTCATCCAAAATTTGGCTCTATCAATAGATACTAAAAATCACCATGGGTCACCTCAAGCACCCCTTCAAAATTTGGCTAAATTCAATGAATATTTTAGAAAGTTGGTTATTGGCGCTATAGCATCGGTCTATGGTGCTATAGTGCCCAATGTGCTCGATAAGTGGTGCTATGGCGCCATACAAAATCTTCCATTTTTGCTCCATTTTGTCCTCACTTTCTCTAAATGTCCCTTCTATCTACCTGAAATCAAAAGATACAAAATACTTTCTTTTAAGTTACCATATCATAAAAAATATGCATAATTTAGGCATAAAATGTACACTAAAAATAGGTAAATTTTAAATGAGTAAATTCCTCATAACTTAAATGTTACTTGTCTTCATGTAATTCAAATTACTATATAAAAAGTTATAGCATATGATAGTGAGTTTTACTTAAGTATTTCTTTAGTTTTTGTCCTATAAATGTAATATTGAAGCTTTAGAAAATTTTTCAATAGCACATGTTAAAAATAAAATGAAAGAATATTGTCGGCACTACTTAGTTAGGATGTTGCCTATTGGAAGCTGACAGTCACCGGAATCAGAATTACTTTGCCTACTTCGGCAGCACATTTTAATTTGCACATATATATACTTTAGAAAAATATGAAGTCAAACTGATCCTGTATTTTTAATAGTTTAAATAAAAGAGCAGTACACCTCAAACGAATCATTTATCTTGAAAGATAAACACGTGACTTGAGGGTGAGGCTCGATCAACTAAACTAAGAAATATATGACATCAGTTTGATCTGCAAAACTATTTAATTATAAGCTGAAAAGTTCCCTTAATTAATACAAAGAATTAAATAGGATTTATATTAAGCTTATTTAATTCTTCAAAGAATTAAATAGGGTTTATATAAGCTGAAAAGTTTCCCTATTTATTAAGCTTGAATGTTTTCTATAAAGGCAAGCCCTTATAGTCAATTACATCTTAAACAACTGTAGTCACCTAAGAAAACTCTAGATAAAAATTAGAGGATATTGCCTTCAAAAGAGGTCACTGGAATAAGACTTTTTAATGAGATCGGACAAAGAGGTGTGTAAGGGGAATGACTCAAATTTGGAACAATTTATTGTGGAATCCAAAGGAAGAGGAACTAGGGGATGTTACAGATCCTGAGGAGAACCTTGATGACTTCTTAAGCTATCTTATGGTTTTGTTTAAATTTATAAGAGGTATATTTAAATGTTTCATTCTGTCAATTTTATTAAGCAGGTTAGAGATTATATTGTATGGCAGAGTCATACATAAGTCTAAAGAATTGCTGAGGATTTATGTCACACTAGGCAGACAACCTGAAAATCATACGACATGTTATTTAATTATAAGGAGTGGTTTAACTTGTGTAGACATTTTTTGTTGTTGAAGATAGTCGTACTGCCCTCAATGCTAACTCCAACCTCCTCGTGTCAAGTTAGGATGTCAAATCAATTATTTCCTAAGGTCATACTTATTTAAATATCTATGATTCCCTCGTTCTGGCACTACTATTTCTTTTTAGATTCACTTTGTCAAAATGAATTTACTAAAATCAACTTTATGAGTTTCATACTTTAATTTAGACCATCAGAAGTCTCGTTAGCAACCTTAGGTTACGTCCTCTAAGTGATTCTCGATCATCTGAGAGAGATATCTTAATTTAGTTGCAATCTTTATTTTGTGATTTGTGATTAAATTTTGAGTTGTCTTTATATTTTAAATGTTGTGGTGGTGAATTTTATATAGTTTAATTTTTTTTAGATTTTAGTTTTGGTTTTAAGGCTATCCTAACAATTTTGGATTTGACATGCATGGTGACATCGTTGTTTAACTTGCAAGTTCAAGACAAGAAGTACATAAATGTAAATGCAATAATTTAAAAGCATACCTGTTGATTCTTAACATTCCTCCACCTGAAAGGTGAAGTTTAGCAACATATATATAATCTTGCAAAAATCTTAGTGGATGATTTTTGAACTAGATATAGCAAGTTCAATTTGCCCTTCAAAATATTCAAGTGGTTTTAAAGTGCTCGGAGCATGACCCTGAACCATTTTGTAGATCTTTTAAAATATTTCGATTTCATTCTGAACTTATCAGATCATTTCATTAATCATTAAAGGTTAAGCTAAGGTTATTCCATTGCTCATGGAAACTTGATGTTTTATTTATCCCAAGGTCTAAGATACTCAATTAATCAATTTATATTTCATTTAAGAGTTATGTGGGTGGGTGCCTCTAAAGAAAATTTAGGTAAGTGAGGATTTTAGTTTCCAAAGCTATAGTTGGGCTTGTAGAGTAAAGATGTGTTAATCATGATTCATGTTATCCTCTAAATCCAATTAATTGAGTTTAGACATCGAGCTTAGGCATTACCAAGGCCCTTAACAATCATAATGGGGAAAATTAGTGGCGGTTAAAATTTTGGTTTAAGTGACATTTATTCTTATTCAAAGATCACATCATCATCAATTTTAGGCTTAAGATAAGTAAATTATCATCTTCCTAGCTTAAGCCCATCACTTAGGAATCATTTGATCTTAATTGACTTCGAAGTCATGAAGATTAGAGAAATTATGATTTTGTTGATATTGTGAAAATGTGGTAAATGAGTTTCTACCTTTTGATCCCGTCATGTTTGAATCATCCAAAAATATTTATTAGGATAAAAATTACCCATTTTCCCTTGGTTAACCTTAAATTTTGATTAAGGCATCAAAATCTAAAATTACTGTTCCATTTCATAATTCATTAAAAACCACTCAAATGACTTTGAGAATTTAAAGTTTCTACCATATGGAGTAATTAAAACATTAGACAAAAATGATATGTGTTTTCAAGATTTAATTTATTTTAAATAAATATTTAAATCCAGATAATGATATTTTCCAAAATTGACTTTTTAATTATTCAAAATAAAGTTTTATTCACGAGAAAAACATTAGAGGTCCCTTAGGTTAAAGAAATACTTAGACAAAGTTCCATGATTTCTTTGAATTAAATGTTGTAATTTTTATTTTTAATTATTAACAATCTTCAATGATTTAATTAAATGGGCAAAAAATGTTTTAATTAAAAATTTTATTTTTATATTTTTATTAGAATTCTCTAAGTCCAAAAATACAGATAATCAAACTTTTTATTTTTTTGGTTTTTTAATTTATTTATTCAAATTATTTTAATGGGAAAATAAGAAAAAATTAATTTTAAGCTTTTAAAAATATATTTTTAACAATAAAAATCTAGGAAAAAAATATCTTAATGAGTTCTAAGTGATAATGAGACAATTAGACACATTTTGAAATATTTTTGTATTTTTAGGATTTTTAATAATTTTTCAATATTATAAATTAAAAGTAAAGCTAAAAAGAAAAGTCTTTTGTAAAAAGTAACTTTTATTTTTCCTAAGTGTTCATGACCACAAGGAGAACAAAAAGCCAACTTTCGTAATACTTCCATGTGTATTTAATTTAATATAATTATTTTTGTACAAAAATACAAGGTTTCTTAGAAAATCAACTTTAATGCTCAAATTTAGTGATCCCAATAATCTTTTTTATATGTAGAAATTCAGAAGTTGACACTACTACATTAAAATTTTAATCCCCGGTAATGACACCAAAAACTTGATCCGAAGCAAAGTTAGATTTCAATTTATTTCTAGGGAATCTACGAAAATATACGTGTCATTATCAAGTAATATTGGGCTTTCTAATTAAGCCCCGAATATTGATCCCATGGAGAATGAAGTTAATCAAGGTGACTTTCAAGAGAAGTTCTAGTCTACAATAACACGCTCTAGCTTGGAAGGTCGATAACAGTTTGGTTTTGATTATATCCTACAATTATCACTACAATAGTGCTTATAATCCTAAATTAAAATACTTTGTGAAAATTATAAAGTGGGTTTTAATATATTAAAAATACTCTTCCTCATACAATGAAATTATTAAAGTGTAAAAGTAAAAACAATTAGTTAGAGAGAATGTGACAAATAGTAGCAATTATATTCTTTACCCTTACTAGAGAAGCTATAAAAAGTAATGGTTAATCTAAAGTTTGAATAGTTTTGAAGACGGTCTAGGAAGGGAAGATACTAGTTCTCAATCTAGAGTTCCCTCTTATCCCTCCACCTAGAGGCTTACATCTGGCATCAAAACCTTAAACAATAGACCAAATTAGGAACTTTAGTCTGTCACTCTAAAGTCCTCTAATTCTACCCCCTTTAAAGATTATTTCCATATTTATTTGCACTTAACTATATGGACTACATTCTCATCCATACAATTTCATGTGATTCTACCACAGTTGATTGAGACAATACCATCCCGGATCTTACATGTTCTCACAACAGATTTTAACATGCAAGTTGATTAAGTATACAAGTAAATGAGGAAAAAAGTAAAATCATCACAACAATTTCTCACTCTACTCTATTCTATATCCTACACATGCATACTAATTCATTACAAGTGGGAAGAGTAAGGAAAACTACTCACTACACATGGAGAAACAACAACAACTTTTCATTGAACAAGACTTTGAAACCATACAAAAAAAGTACTAAATTCAAATAAAAATACAATGAAAATACTTATCTCTGATAGAAATAAAACTCTCCTTATATAGAAAAAGCAATCTCCTTACAATCCTCTCCAAGAACAAAGTGAAAAGAAATAAAGAAATCTCTCACTCTCTCTCTTTCTTTCTCACCTTGCCGCCCCACTTCGGGCTCACGCCCAAGCCTTCTTGTTCTTCTCCAAGCCTTCTTCTCTACTTCTAATTAATTTAAGAGTCTAAGAGATATTTTAAAAATATTTCCAAGCCTTTTTTTATAATTTCCCAAGAGATGCTTCAGTGTCTCTTCAAAACTGTCCATATTCATTAAAACTCCATATAACCACCCCAAATTCATCTATAAAGTTTATTTTATAAATTCTAATGAATTCTCCAAGATATGCATGATTCACCGATTCAAAAAATCATTCAAAATCTGATGTTTATTCTAGAAGTTATGTTGAAAACTATCACCAGCACCTAAGCGCCGATTCTAGGGCGCTTAGGCGCCCTCCTCTCTGTTTGGTGCTGCCTAAGCACCATTTTTCGTGCTTAAGCACTGGACACAGGCACTTAAGTGTCCATTTTAGGTCCCCTTGGCTCCGGTGTGCCCCGATTCAACCTGATTTCCTCTGGTTTACTCCGCTTTGGTCCATTTTTGTTCCTTTTTCTCCGATCACTCAAAATTCCTGAATTTGATGTACCTACAGCCATAAACACAAGAAAACATACCTTTAAAGTGCAATATCATTATAAAATATACCATGAAAAATAGTAAATTTTAGGTGTATCAAAATCCCCCAAACATAAACATTATTTCTCCTCAAGTAATACAACATTTTTAAAATAATTTATGTAGATTAGAGTTAATGGGTCATCCTTTAGAATTGCTAAAATTTTGTTCTAAAAATGTGATAGTTCAAATTAGAAGAACTTCTAGAGAATTTGACTAGCCCAAGGTCTAAAATATTTATCATCAAACTTGGAAATTTGTTTTCCCATCTAATTACAAAATATATGCAGATTTTTCAAACTTTAGATCCTATGAACTTTACTTTCTAGACTTAAGAACTCCCTTAAAAATAAAATTTACTAATATAAGTATAAAAATCAATCTTAAGATTATTTTAAGTTCATTCATCTAGAAAGACTCAAGTGAAACCAATTTCTGATTAGGACCTCTCCTCAAGCTTCTCCTCAAGATTTTTTATATGAGGTTTACTATATTTGGAGGAGTCCTTAAATAATTTTGAATTCCACTATCCTCCTCTAAAGTTTAAACTTATTACTTTCCTTCACTTGAAAAGATGTATATATTTTTTAGAATACTTTCTAAGAGAGCCATAAATGTTCAAATATAAAAATTCTAAGAATCTTTAATTTAAAAAAAATAATTTTTCCTATTAAAGATAGTTATTCATTTTCCCAAGCTCTCCAATAAATATCCTTAACTCTAGGTTCACCCTTTTCACTAAAAATATCAACTAAGTTTATCTACTCCATTTCTATACTTAAAATTCTAATATCCTTAAGATGACTCCACATAAAAATAGTCATTAGAAATAAAATACAAATTTATTTGTAGTACTTTTGGAAACAAGTAAGGTTTAAATTTGAAACATTTTTCTTCCCCCCCCCTAAAACTTAAGCTCAAATAGGTGTAACAATGAAGTACAAAAATATGCGACAGGGAAAGTTGACTTTTACAATTTACTATACATCCTACGAAAATATCATCAAATAACACATGGTGGAATATTACAGTAGAAAGTAAATCTATTCTAAACATGCTTGACATAACACTATAAAAGAATTTTGAATGGTAGAAGAGGTACAAAGTGAAGATTAAATAGGAACACAATTTAAACTTTAAAAAGGAATTGCTAGATGCTAACAAGTTTAAAATATTGAGATAAGTTTGGTCATTTCCAATGACTCATTCAACTTGACTCACAAACATATACATACAAACTCCAATACATAGACTCACAATTTCATAAACAAAAAACAACTACTGAGGTTAATCCAATCTCCCTTCTACTCACATTTCCCCTCCTTAATTTCAATTTCTAATGGGCAAAACTACACTAATAATGTGGGTGTATTATAAAACTTTATATGATTATCATCCATGGACCAGAATTCCCTCATGTGTTTCCAATTTCAGGGTTACTCTAAGTCTAAGGTATACACAATCTGATAAATAAAAATAGTGCAGTTCATCTAGATGTTGTTCAATAAGTAAGTTCTGACCTTACTCAGTGAAGACAAAGTCAGATAAAGGAAGTAATAGAGTTGACATAGAGTAATTCAAGTCCAAACTCTACATGCTTCAAGGTAATGCTAGCTCCGGTTAAGAACTATGATGTAATATACTAGTCAACCTGCTCCTACCAGAAATCATATACTTATCTAGACATGACGAAGGAATTACCACACAACATTAATCCAATTCACTCTTACACATCAAACATGGATCAAATTCCAATATCTCACTATTATCCAATCTAACATAACAATAATCACACTGAATAGATAACAAAGCTAACCATGTGTTAACTCTCACAAAGCATTTGGTATAACATCGATGACCCGAATGGTTACACTGGTTGCCCCAACATCAGAATCTCATTCATTATGCCTATATACCACAAAATATGTCATTCAGAGATTTTGAATACCTCTTTCTTAGGATATCTTTTATTGATTTCATCATTCAATATCAGGTTGTTCTTGTGATTGAGTCAAATTTGAAGATATAAATACTGGTGGTCTAGATGAATTCCCTAAATAGGTAGGATTTAAAATTGTATGGGGTACATTCATCTTAAGTTCATTAGATTTTTCAATAGATGGAATTAAAAGTTTACTATTTTTGGTAACGTCCATCATTTCACACTTATCTTGAACATACATGCAGTCTTCTCTAAATAATGTTTTCAACTCATCATGAAAGTCCATTTCAATCTCACATGTTAACTTACTCTCAAAACTTTCTTGGAAATGGCCTTTACTTAAATAATCAATTTCATCCACCCCAAAATAATCACCATTTTTTCTCTCAACTGGATATTTCATAGTCATTAACATATCAAATGTGGCTTCACAGGCATTAATATTCATAGTCAACTTTCACTTTTTCGCATCTATCATAGCTTGTCCAGTAATAAGAGAAGTTCTCCCCAAAATAATTATATTTTCTTTATCTTCCGCAATATCTAATACAATGAAGTCCACAGAAAAGATAAATTTATCCACTTTAACAAGCACATCTTTTATAACCCCTTTTGGATAAATGATAGATCGATCAGTTAATTGAAGGGTTACAGTAGTGGGAGAAATATCAGTTAAACCTAACCTTCAAAATGTTGGTAGAGGTGTCACATTAATGCTCGATCCTAAATGGCTTAAAGCTTTTCCACATAATCTTTCTTCAAATACACAAGTAATTATTAACCTAGAAGGATCTTTAAGTTTCTTAGGAAGCTTTTTCTTAACTATAGGGCTGTACTCCTCACTTAGTGCAGCTGTCTCATAATCCCCAAACTTCTTTTTCTTGTTTAATATCTCCTTCATAAATTTTGCATAGCTTGACATCTGTTCCAAAGCTTCAGCAAAAGGAATATTTATCATTAACTTTTTAAGTACTTCCATTTACTTTAAAAATTGTTTGACCAACTCATGCAGTCTAAGTCTTTGAGGAAATGGAGGTAGTGATCTTTCTAAATTAATTTTAGTTGATGATATTAAATTTTCCAAATCCTTAGAAACATGTTCTCTAGGTTTTTTAGTTTCCTTTGTTTTTATTACAACTTCTTTCTCTTTTCTAACCATATCTTTTATCTCTCTTCAACTTCTTAATTGGACAACATCTATTTGTTCATCATTCTTCTCTTTAGGGTTGATCTCAGTGTTCTTAGGAAGTATTCCTTGGGGTCTATTTCTAAGTAAATTAACAATTTTTCCAAGTTGATTCTCTATGTTTCTAATTGTAGCATTTTGACCTTGCAACTGGTTTCCCATTTGCAATACCACTTCTTCTATAGACATCTTCTTATCCTCAAATTGTTGATCATTGTTAGAGTTTGGTGGATATGGAGGTCTATAGTTTGTAATCCCTTGATTATTCTAACTTCCATAAGGATTTGCATGATTATTTTCCCATTTTTGGTTTCCACCACCAGTAGTATGATACCAGTTAAAATTAGGATGGTTCTTCCAACTTGCGTTGCAAAAGTTAGAATACGGGTTGTTTATGGTATTTAAAGTCTTATATGATAGGTTAGAATTAATCATATACCCTAATGAAATTTCCTCACTTACTGGAGTAAATTGAGGTTGGTTCATTCCAAATTGGTCCAACTTCCTTGATATTGTAGCAACCTGAGATGCAAGAATTGCAATCGCAACTGTTACATGAACACTGGCTACCTTTTTAGGATTTTCCCTTGCATAGGGTCATTGAAATTCATTTGTAGTCATTTCTTCAATAAACACATATGCTACATCAAGTGGTTTTAACAATAATGATCCACCAGCGACGCTTCAATTATAGACATAAGGGATCCTACTAACCCACTGTAAGAAGTTTGAATGATTAACAAATCTAGCAGAGCATGGTGTAGACACTTACTTAGAAGTTCCTTAAATCTTTCCCAGGTTTTGTATATTGATTCCCCTTTATATTGATAAAATGAGATAATATCGTTTTTAAGTTTAGTAGTCCTTGAAGGTGGAAAATACATAGCTAAGAATTTCTGAGTTAACTCCCCCCAATTTTTAATAGAGCCAAGTGTTAATGAGTATAACAACATTTTAGCCTTATCCCTTAGTGAGCAAGGAAAAAGCCTTAGTCTAACAACATCATTTGACATGTCGTTATAATGAAATGTAGAACAAAGTTCAAGAAAATATGATTAGTGTAAATAGGGATCCTCCGAAGGAGTACCCCCAAACTGGTTGTTCTGCACTAGTTGGATAATTGTTGGATTTAGTTCAAACAAGTCAGCTTTTACAACCGAGGTTTGTATACTTGAGTGAATTTTATCTATTGTAGGATTTACATAATCCCTCAATAATTTATGATGATTTTCCATGTTATTAATTTTAATGTTTTCCATTTCCATTTCAAGTTTTTCAAGCCCTTTCTGTTTTTTTATTTTTTTGCTTTTTCTAACTTGGGATCAATAGGCACAAGTCCTGCAGATCCTTTGTTTCGCATATGCAACACAACAAAAAATACATTAACAATTAAACAAAGAAAACAAACAATATATTCAACATAACAAAATATTATCACAAACACCTTATTTTTCACACAAACAAAATTTTCACAACACTTTTTCATACAAAAACACTTTTCACACAAAAGTAATTTTTATGACACTATAAATTTCTAACTCTAAGCTTAGTTACTTCAACTAAAATTCTCCTAAAAGTCAAGATCAACCATTTTGATCCCCGGCAACGGCACCAGAAACTTGATCCCAATATTATTTTTTATATGTAGAAATTAAGAAGTTAACACTACTACTAGAGGATTTTAATCCCCGGTAATGACACCGAAAACTTGATCCCAAGCAAATTTAGATTTCAATTATATTTCTAGGGATTTTACGTATGTATACATATCATTATCAAGTAATATAGGGCTTTCAGATTAAGCTCTGAATATTGATCCCACGGAGATTGAGGTTAATCACGATGACTCTCAAGAGAAGTTCTAGTCTAGAATAACACGCTCTAGCTTGGAAGGTCGAAAATAGTTTGGTTTTGGTTATATCCTACAATTATCACTTCAATACTACTTATAATCCTAAACTAAAATACTTAGTGAAAATCGGAAAGTTGGGTTTAATATATTAAAAATACTCTTCCTCAAATGACGAAATTAGTGACATGTGTAAAAATAAAAACAAGTAGTAGGAGAGATTGTAACAAATAGGAGAAATTATATTCTTTACCCTTACTAGAGATTCTATGAAGAACATTGGTTAATCTAAAATTTGAATAGTTCTTAGAACGGCCTACGCAGGGAAGAGACTAGCTCTCACTCTAGAGTTCCCTCTTATCCCTCCACCTCGAGGCTAACTTTTTGCATAAAAACCTAAAATAATAGGCCAAATTAGACGCTTTAGCCTATCACTATATAGTTCTCTAATTCTACGCCCTTTAAATATTATTTCACAATTTATTTGCACTTAACTATATGGACTACATTATATGTGGAGGTGGCGGCTGGACCTAGCAGAGCTCTGCTAGGGTTTTGGTTGTAATGGAGCTGCCAGGTTTTGCTGTGAAGATTGTTATAAAAGCTGGCTGGATCTTGAAGAAGTTCCTTTGGCTTGGTTGGAACTTTTAGCTTTGTTCTTGGAGGCCTTGTTGGGGGTAGTTGAGGCTCCTTGCTGATTTAGTGAAGCTTTTACTGTTACATTGGGCAGCTGAAGCTGATTTTCTTCTTCTGTTTCTTCTTATGACTTTTCTTAGTGTTCCCTATTATTTGCTTGGAAGCTGTGGATTTTTACTTTTAGGAAGTTCCTGTTGCTGGGCAGTAGCTGGTTGGTTTCTTACTTCCCTTAGCAGGTGTCTGTGTTTGTCCTGGAGCCTTTTTCCTTTTGGGGGTCCTGGTCTAGTGAAAAATGAATACCCCTATTGACTTGGACAGTAACTTGCAATGGACCAAAGCCACCTATGCCGGGGTGGTTGGAAATCCCTCCTCCCCTTTTCTTGATCCTGATTTACTGGTCTTCCCTCAGGATTTTCATAACACTACTGCTGGGAGAGGTTCTGCCTCTTGCATTCACCCTGTGGGTAATAAAGATGGGGAACCTGCTGCTTTTTTCTCTGAAAATGAGCTTGCTGAGTTAAACATGGAGGTTCAATTCACCTTAATTGGTAAATTTAGCTTGGGACATCTAAAGATGGAACTAGTAAGAAAATATTTTGAATCTTTGAAGATTTTAGATTGGAAGCTAGGGCTGTTGGATGGAAGGCTTCTCCTAATCTAGCTAACTAAAGAAGAGGACTATGCCAGAATTTTTGCAAAGCAATCGATCATCATTACTGGAACAGAAAAAAAAATTTTAAAATGGTCACCTGATTATGATCCATCACAAGAACCTCCCACAGTGCCTATTTGGTTTAAGTTACCTAAACTTTCTTTGCATTTATTTAAACTGAATGCATTATTCAATATTGGGTGCACCTTGGGTACACCCTTGAAGGTTGATGTTGCTACTTTTAATAAGGCCAGACAAGCAAGTGCAAGAATCTTAGTGGAAAGGGATGTTACCCTCCCTGATGTTAAGAGAATTTAGATTGGGGACACTCAGAGAGGGTTCTAGCAAGAAGTCATCATGGAGCAAAGACCACACTACTGCCAACATTGCAAAATGTTTGGACATAATAGGGAGAATGCTACAAGTTGAAACCCCCCATTAGAAGGACTTACCACCAACCTCAGCAGGAGTTGGAGGCTGCCACTATCAATATCCATGAAGTTGGAAATATAGAAGTGCAAAAGAAAACCTTGCTTGCTGAAGGGACTGAGAAGTCTCCCACACAAAAGGACTCAACCTATGTGGAAAAGACAGTTAGAGTTGGAAGCAAAGTTGCTGGCCAATTATCTACAAAGGATAATGAACTGGAGATTCAACCAAAGGCTGAGTCAGTGGGGGAGGTTTTTATCTCCCCACTTCCCAGAAATGTAAAGAATCCAGAGGTGGATTCAGTGGTGGAACCTCCTTATCAGAAACTAGTAGAAGATATGAATAAAGAACTGGAGTTAGATTAGCAAGTTCAGAAAGAATAGAAGAAAAAGATTTATAAAGTAGAAGGACAAGATCTTGGAAAAGGCAAGGAGCTTCAGAGTTTAGAGGTTCATATCAATCAGACAAAAATGGGGTCTAACAAAAATAGAGGGAGGACTAGGTCCAAGTACCAACCTTACCCTTCTCCCTCATCCCCATGATTAATCTGTTGTGTTGGAACATTAGGGGGATTGCCCACCCCCTATCATTGAAAAGGCTTAAGTACCTGAATAAGAAGCATAAACTGTGGTGTATTTCCATTTTGGAACCCATGGATCATCTAAACACTTTGAAAATTGCTGAAGCCTTCCCTGGCTTCAATCTTTTCACTAATATTAGCAATAAAATTTGGGTTTTTGGTAGGAAAGAAATGAAGTGCTCTATCCTACTTAACCATACCAAAATCTTACACATGAATCTTAGTTTTATGGATATGGAAGTTTTTGCTTCTTTTGTCTATGCTGGCAGTTCTAAAGCGGCTAGAATTGATCTATGGGAATCCTTGTAACTCATCCAAGGTTTAGTTGACAAGGCCTGGCTAGTGGGAGTAGACTTCAATTTTGTTTCCTCTCTTGCTGAAAGGAAGGGGGGCAGACCTCCCAATCCCATCAATATATCATTTTTTAATGATAATATCCAAAAAGTTGGGCTCTTTTACCTGGGGTTTTGTTGTCCTATCTTTACTTGGAGAAGGAAGGATTTGTGGGAAAGGCTGGATAGAGTCCTTGCTAATGAAAATTGGGTCCAACAGTTTTTGCAGACATCTGTTACCCATCTAAGCCTTGCTGGCTCTGACCACAGGCCTTTACTGATCACTATTCGAAATAAGATGACTAACCAGAAAAACTCCTTTAGATATTTGAATGCGTGGTCTCAGCACTTATCTTTCTTGAATATTGTTAAAGACCACTGGAAAAAAGACCTTCACCCTGACCCCTTCATCAACCTTTGGTTTAATCAGAAGAGGGTAGCTAAAGCCCTTAAGCAATGGAGCTGGACAACTTTTGGAGACCTCCTACTGATTGTTGATATGGCTGAAAAGGAGGTAACTGAGCTGGAGGAGGAGCAAGCAAAGGAAGGATTGATGAGGCTGTTCTCCTTGAGGCTAATGAGAGTCTCTTAAATGCTATCCAGTGGCAGGACCATTTCCTTCAACAAAAAGCAACAAAAACCCAATTTGCTGAAGGAGATAGGAACACTAAATTCTATCATGCTTGCATCAAATACCAAAAGAAATGTAACACTATCAACTCTATCAAGGATAAGAATGGTACTTGGCTCAAGAAGGAAGAGGAAATTGCTGAAAGTGTTGTGCAGTATTGCCACAGCCTTATGAATGGGACCATCAGTGATAGAGAGCAAATTGACAACAATTTATTTCAGACAGTAAGAAGTTCACTACTAATTTGCACTTAAATGATATTCCTGATGAGGAGGAGATAAAATCTACTTTGAATTCTATTGATAGTTCCAAATCTGCTGGACCTGATGGGTTTACTTCAGACATCTATAAGAAGGCATGGGAAGTCATCAAGGAAGTGGTGATCAAAGCTATTAAACATTTTTTCAAAGGAAACTCTCTCCCTAACTATTTTAGTGCCTCTAAAGTTGTATTTATCCCAAAGACCTCTATCAAGGATAGCTGGAAGCAGTACAAAACTCTGAGTCTAAACAATGTCATAAGTAAGACCATAAGTAAAATCGTTGTCCACAGGCTTCAGCCTGTTTTACCTCATCTTGTCAGCATTAACCAAGCTGCCTTTATTAAAGGCAGAAGTATTGGGGATAACATCCTTCTGGCTCAAGAACTTCTGCGAGATTTGGATAAACCTTGCAGAGGGGGAAATGCAATTTTTAAGCTTGATCTTATGAAGGCTTATGACATGGTCAAGGGGGATTTCATCATTGAATGTTTGGAGGCTAGGGGCTTTTCCAGGGAATGCTGCAAGATGATTAAAATATGGCTAGAGGACAACATAAACTCAGTTTTTATAAATGGTAAAGCCCATGGTTTCTTTAAAGCCACCAGAGGGCTTAAATAAGGGGACTCTTTGTCCCCCACCATTTTCATACTGGTTTTGGACTAATTCTCTAGACTGATGGACTGCAAGGAGAATAGGAAAAGCTTCAACTCTTACCACAATAGAGCTAGGATGGACATCAGCCATCTGATCTATGCTCATGACATCCTGCTATTCATTAGGGCTTCTAAGCCTGCTACCAGGTGCATTATGGAGTGTCTTCAACATTTCCAACAAGTGTCTGGGCTAAAGGTTAACAAGGACAAATGTGAGATTCTGATAAGCAAAAAAGTCTCTCTACCAATCAAGCAATGGATGCATTCTTACACTGGTTTCTCTAGCTTGAGCCTCCCCTTCAAATATTTGGGGATTCATCTTACCAGAGGAAGAACAAAATTGATCCAATTTGATGAGGTTATTGATAAGATAACATGTACTCTTCAGGGTTGTTCTAACTCCTTTTTGTCCAATGGTGGTAAGATCACCCTACTGAAGAGTATTCTTACCTCTATCCCTTTGTATGCTCTCCAAGTGGCTACAATGAAAAGGAGCACATCTTTGCTGCTAGAAAGAACCTTCAACAGATTTTTGTGGGTTGGGAACAAAAAACAAGTGGCTTGGGCTAGTTGGCAAAAAGTGGCTAAACCATGGGAGGCTGGTGGTTTAGGTTTTAAAGGCTTGCACCATATGCAACACATTAGCCTGTGTAAGCAGTGGATTAAATTCAAACAAAATGAAAGCTTATGGGCCAATTTCATGCAGGCCAAATACTGCAAATCTGTCCACCCTAGGGGGTCACTAGGAAGGTTGGAGACTCTAGAATTTTGATTCATATGCTTAAGGCCAGAGAAGACATTAATAAGCTGCTAAGTTGGGAGTTGGGACAAGGGAATATTAACTTCTGGAAAGACAGCTGGTGTGCTAATGATTGTTTGGAACCTTTGCAGAATGAAAAGGAGGGGGATTTATTGGTCAAGGGCTGCTAGGTTGGCAATGGTTGGTCTGAGGACTTCTTGAGGGGCTTATTGAAGGAGCAGTCTGCTAGCTACATCTCTACTATCCAATTTGACAGAAAAAATAAGGACAAACTCAACTTGCTGAATAGGACTAGAGCCAGTATCTCAAAAGATATCCAAAATTATCTGTACTGCTGGGACACTTGCCAGTGGAATATTTCCTCTTGTCAAAAACACCTCACCCCTTCCATGTTGTTCTTTGCTTGGAGAGTTCTTAATAACCTTCTCCCCACTGATGATATTCTAAAACTAAAAGGCCTGAAAGGTCCTTCCAGATGCCATCTATGCAAGCTAGATTAGGACACAAGAGATCATTTATTCTTCCAGTGCAATTTTGCTAAGGAGGTTTGGATTAGATTAACTTCCCAAATGAACATCAACCTGATAAACATTGGTTGGGATAACATTAATGACTGCACTAAAGATAGGGAAGGGATAAACATCATGCATATTCCCTTCATTGTTGCTTGGTTTATTTGGATGGCTAGAAACATAGCCAAACATGAGGATAGAGAGGCTAGTGCTGCAAGGGTGATGTCTAACTGCTTGGCTTACCTAAACAAGCTAAGTCACTGGAGGAAGTTCCCCATGATCACGCAGACCACTTACAGGGGTGTTAATCACACTAAAATTAACAAGGTGAGATGGGAGAGGCCTCCTTATCCTTTCATTAAAATTAACACTGATGGAAGCTACACAAACAAGAGAGCAGGCATTGGGGGAATTTTCAGATACCACAAAGGGAAGACTTTATTGTTCTATAAGGCCCCTTATATAGTTGATTATGCTTTAGAAACTGAAGCTGCTTCTCTATTCGGGCTTTAAATTTTGCTAAGAAGAATAATTGGCAGTGGATTGTTGCTGAAGTGGACTCCTCGCTGCTGGTGGAGTTACTCAATTCTAAGATGTCTTCCTCTTGGCATATCAATCAATGGATCCACAAAATTAAAAAGCTCAGCACTGAAAGTAAGATTCATTTTGCATTTGTGTATGGGGAAGTTAATAGACCTGCAAATTTCGTAGTTATGGAAGGTGCTAATGCTGATCATCCTGAGGTGTCCACAACCCTCTCCCCCTCCCTACACTTTCTAACTCAGGGGGACAAGCTTCAAATTCCTTACCTCAGAGAGCAAAAATGATTGCTGGGTTTGCGGTTGTGGACATGAACAGTCATGTCCTGTGGCTGAGATTGTGTCTCCTTTTGCTGTTGGGAGTTCAGATGTATAATTTTGCTAGGGGGGTTATTTTGTAATAT
>NEWO01000052.1:1404699-1468278 GCA_003013225.1 Phalaenopsis aphrodite
TGTATTTTTTTCTTTTGGATCAACATGCAAGGAGCCAAATAATGCTACTTACACCAAAAAAAAAAAACTATATGGACTACATTCTCATCCATACAATCTCATGTGATTCTACCACAATTGATTGAGACAATATCATCCGAGATTTTACATGTTCTCACAACACCTTTTAACATACAGGTTGATCAAGTTTACATGTAAATGAAGAAAAAAGTAAAATCATCACAATATATTCTCACTCTACTCGATTATATATCCTACACATGAATACTAATTCATTACAAAGGGAAGATAAAGAAAACTACTCACTACACATGAAGAAACAACAAGAACCTTTCATTGAACAAGACTTTGAAACCATAAAAAAAAGTACTAAATTCAAATCAAAATACAATGAAAATACTTATCTTTAATAGAAATCAAAGTCTCCTTGTATAGTAAAAGACATTTCCTTACAATCCTCTACAAGAACAAAGTGAAAGAAAAGAAGGAATCTCTCACACTCTCTCTTTCTTTTTCACCTTGCCGCCCCACTTGGGGCTCATGCCCAAGCCTTTTTCTTCTTCTCTAAGCCTTCTCATCTTCTAATTAATTCAAGAGTCTAAGAGATATTTTATAAACATTTCAAAGCATTTTTTTATAATTTCCCAAGAGATGCTTAAGAGTCTCTTCAAAACTGTCCATATTCATTGAATCTTCCAAAAGTTGTCTTAAGTGCCTCTTCAAAACTCCATATAATGGCCCCTAATTATTCTATAAAGTACATTTAATCAATTCTGATGAATTCCCCAAGAGATGCACGAAGCACCACTTCAAAAATCGTCCAAATCTAACGTATATTTTAGAAGTTATATTGAAAACCATCATCAGCGCCTAATCACCGATTTTGGTAGCGCCCTCCTCTCTGTCTGGTAGTGCCCAAGTGCCATTTTTGGTGCTTAAGTGTCGAGCACAGGAACTTAAGTGCCCGGTTTTGGTCCCCTTGGCTCTGGTGTGCCCCAATTCGACCCAATTTGCTCCAGTTTACTCCATTTTGGTCCTATTTTGTTCCTTTTGCTCCAATCACTCTGAATTCTTCAATTTGATATACCTACAACCAAAAACACAAGAAAACATACCTTTAAAGTGTAATATCATCATAAAATATAGCACGAAAAGTAGTACATTTTTAGGCGTATCACATAGTCAAAAATTTTTAAATTGTTACAGTAGGTAAACATGAATTTTATAGACATTATGGAATTGATTTTGTTAATTTTTAATTTATATTTAATTTAAATATATTAAAACAAAATATATGCATTTAATTAATAATAGAAATGTACAAAGTTTCAAGCCATCATGTAATTTTTCTTAAGATTCTCTGACCATTAGAATCTTTCTAAAATTATTTCCATATTTTCTTAGATGATATTTTAAATTATATAATTAGAATAAGCCATAATAGCCATCCTAGCTTGAATATTAGGGTTAGAAACAATAAGATGCACTATGACCTTGGAAAAATCAAAGAACATCTTCTCTATCATAAGAAATAAAACCAAAAAATTTCATGACATGGTGAAGAATGCTTGATCATATTGAATTAAAATACTTTAGAGAGTATTTAATTCATTAAAAGTCACTGAGCCAACAATCAATTTTAGTTTTTATTCCACATTATTCTCCTCTATTTTCCAAACAAGAGCGTATTTTTCTTTTATTTTTATAATTTTTCTACACAAAGTTATGAATTTACAAAATTCTTGTATTTATTTATATCAAGAAATCCTTAATTTTCTATTTTTCTGGTTCATCCGCCGCATCATCCGGGTCCCTTTTGCAACACCACACACTGCATCTTGGTTCGATGCTGCCATCTGTCTCAATCGCCACATGTTCCGCTATTCGTGTATGAAGACTTCATCTGGCTCGATCACGTCCATCCACTCGATACACGCATGATCAAACAACTCTCTGTCACCGTCCCTGTTAGCAAGAGCCCGCGAGCCATTAAACTTCTAGACCTAAGATCTCGCTGGATACTCAATCAAATCACATGGGTTTTGTTCCTACACCTTCATACACTCAAGACATGAACATCCATATGGGGGTAGAAGCAGCGGACATCTCTATTCAATAACTTCTAGAAAATCCTCCTCTCTAGCCAAAAATAGAATGTTCAGAATAAGTCTTCACATTCACCTTTATGATGGGCTTTAGAGGCAATAGTACTTCCTTCCAGCTATCAAAATTTACTCCAGCCTGCTCACATAAAGAAAAGATCAAGGAAGCAAATCCTAAACCTGCAGTAGTAACGACAGTGACAGAACTGATGATAGTCTAATATATCAAAGATCTAATGTTTATGAGCTTCACTTCCTGGATACAATAATTTAAAATCGCTCTCTCTCTCTGGTAACTTCACTGAGATGATTTGTTGGTAATAAATGAGCAGAAATAATATAGTGTCATGCCTTCGACGGTGCACTTAACTTTAACGTGGGAAAAGTGACTCTCCTTTCATTAGTGATTTTCCAAAGTCCTCTTCCAACTGTCAAATAAGACATAATCTCATCTAGCTCCGTCTCAATCAGACTATAATTTGAATAAAAATATAAAGTATCTGGTGGCAAATGTTAGAACAAATTGATTACCTCATGTGAAAAAGTTACTAACTTTCCTCGAACCATGACTCTATCTTCTTCAGCCTCAGGGAGGTTAGCATAAAACTCAATAATAATAGAAATAACTGCAACAACTTAAAAATAATAGAATCATTCCCACTATTGGTGAAGGATCATATCATCCACAGATCCGCCTGGATTCTTAAAACAACGCTCCTCGATAAGCTTTCATGATTGCAACACATCACTATACCTATCTTGAGCCTTCGAACTAACAAACTTGCTCGAATCAAAAGGGCTCTTTCCTTTACTACTCTTCGTTCTTTGTGTCATTCTACAATTTTATAAGATTCCAAAAATAGCTTCAAAAATCAAGTCTAAACTACTAAATTAAACTTCCAAAAGCATAAACTATACTTCCTATGCAATTTGCATCAATTTTTCTTCATTTTTCACCATGAATAGCTAATTTTTGAATTTCTTCAAATGTACTCAAAATACATGGTGAAAATTCAAAATTTTTGCATAGAAGTAAAGCTCTTACCTTAAGAAATCTGAATCTAGCAATTTTTTCTTGATTCCACCAAGAAATCTCCACTTAATGGCTTGCCCTAGCACTCCAAAATCGCAATTTTGAGAGGTAGAAGGTGACAAGAGGATAAAAATGATGATTTTTGGCTTAAATTCTCACTTTTAACTGTTTGCAAATCTGTTTTCAAGAATCGGCACTTAAGCACGGATAATTGGTGCTTAGGCACCTGGCTCTCGGGTTAGCTCGCACTTAAGCGCGATATGTGGCGCTTAGGCGCCAGTTCATGATTTTTGAGATTTTTAAATTTAATTGCCTAAGTATACCACCCCTAAATGGTCTCATAACACTTAAATGAGTATTTTCTTCTCCTTCTCTTTATAACTCAATTGAAGTCGAGGCTAAAAATAACACAAATTATCACACAAACAAACATATATATTTGTTCATGAACATGAAGAAGTACATATAACACTTAATTCTCACTTCAAATAGTCTTGGATGAGAAAATTTTATAAATACAAACATCTAGCAAACATACACAATTTAACTCATAAAAGGTCATAAATACTAAATACAAACACTAACATATAAACACAATAATTCCAAACAAACAAACTCAAACATAGAACTTAATTACACTCTTCATTTGATGGGACAAAACACTGGTCTTTCATTAGACTCTCCTAGGGTTATAAAACAGATGGTGGTGACGTGCTCTGATACTATCTTCTTCAATCCATTTCTGCTTAAGAAACATCTCCTTATCTGCTTCCTCTATATAACTAGTATGACTAAATTACATTTTCATTTTCCACCCAATATGCTCAAGATGTGCATGAATCTCAATTACCTTGGTTGAAATTAAAGCCATGGTAGACTCACTTTTATTGATCTTTTTCGATACTCCTTTGATACTAACTGCTAAGAAACCGTTATATATCTCTTCTGAACTATGACTAATGAATCTCTTCCTCACGATCTCTTCCATTTTCTTCAAATACATCACCCATGAAGAGATCTTATCATAATCTCTCCCTCTCTTATAGACTTTTAGTGCTAAAAATGATCTGGGACAAAATTCCTTAACTAAACCCTTCTATTTACAGGCCTAAATACTTCTAATAACTTTTAGACACATCTTGGAACTGCCTTGACATGTTTTTATAAACTAGTTGGTGGTTAAACCTTCTAGAATCTTAGTTTTGTACATGTGTTTAAAATTCTGCGCTTAAGCATTGAATATTGACGATTAAGCGTCATTGTACATTTTTGCATCAGTCAACTTAACGTCCAAATTCTCATTCTAACATGTCTAGATCACTAAATAAAGTCTTAAAATAAATACTAACTCATAATAGCTCAAAAATACTACCTAAATTTTTTTTAATCACACACAAATGATAATTAAAGCAAAACACACTAATAACTATGAGTTGTCTTCCACAGAGCGCTTAGTTTAAAGTCGTCAGCCCGACGTAACAAGTACTTATTCTAGTTTGCCCAACATCAATCCTTCATTAAATTCATGTTGAACCCTTATAAAATAGGTTTCAGTTTATGAACATTCACTTTAAACACTTTATCAGTCTTACCATTTTTAATATCCACAACTCCGTAAGGATAAACTTTCATCACAACAAATGGGACCATTCACCTAGACCTAAGTTTTCCTGGAAATAATCTTAACCTTGCAATATATAGCAAAACTTGTCGCCCTGGCTGAAAATTTTTAGTAAGAATCTTTTGATCATGCTAGATCTTCATCTTTTCTTTATAAATTTTAGTATTTTCATAAGATTCATTCCTTATCCCTTCAAGCTCATTTAATTTCAATAATGTTTTCTCACCAACATCTTTCAAATTATAATTGAACTCTTTATTTGCCCAATATGCTTTATGCACAATTTTAACTGGTAAGTGACATGTTTTCCCAAATATTAGTCTATATGGGGACATTCCTGTAGGAGTTCTATATGCAATCCTATAAGAATAGTCAAGTTTGACTAACCAATCCATTTTTTTTGGATTTACAAATTTTTCCATAAATCTTTTAATTTCTTGATTGGATAATTCAACCAAACCACTAGTGTGAGGATGATAAGCAGCAGCAATCCTATGATTTATATGATATTTCTTTAATAACTTCTCCATTATGGCATTTCTAAAATGACCTCCCCATCAGTAATGATAACTCTCGGGATCCCAAATCTACAAAATATGTTTGTTTTCAAAAATTTTGCAACACTTTGAGCATCACATCGATTTAAATCAATAGCTTCCATCCATTTGGATACATAGTCCGCTGCTAACAAAATATATAAATTTCCAAAAGATGGTATAAATTCTCCCATGAAATATAATCCCAAAACATCAAATATTTTAACTTCTAACATATAATTGAATGACATCTCATTTCTTCTAGAAATGTTGCATACACGTTGACGTCTATGACAAGTTTTGATACAAGCATTAACATCTCTAAAAATCATAGGCAAATAGAATCTAAATTGTAAAATTTGGTATGTTGTTTTATCAACACTAAAATGACCCCCAAAATTAGAATTATGACATTTTTGGATAAATTCATAAGTTTCTTCTAATGGTACACATCTTCGAATATTCAGATCATTTCTTTTTATATAAAAATGGGCCATCTAAAAAATAAGTCTTAGCTTTAGAAATAAATTTCCTCTTCTATTGGTATGTCATTCCATAGGGTAAAAATATCACTAACAAGAAAGTTCACGATGTCGATATACCAAATTATCACTTCAAAATATCTTGCCAATTTTCTAGATTTGTGAGCTACATTTAAATACGATGGTGTATTTGATGATGTCATAAGATTTAGGTTATTTCTTTTCTCACTAAGGGATAAAGGTAAGATGTGGTTGAATTCATTAGCACCTGGATCTATCAGAACTTGAAGTGATTTTGGAAAAAAATTCCTTGCTAAATATTTTCCACCATATAAAAGTGCGAAGCTTAGAAATGATATTACATCTTTTAACCAGTTTGAAGGGGAATATATTTATGAAGCAAGGGAAAGATCTAAAGAACTATTAAGAAAGTGTCCACAACTGGTTATAACAGATTGGTTAATAATTCATACTTTTTATAATGGATTAGTTGGATCTCTTAGATCAATTATCGATGTCGTTATTGGTGGTTAATTGATGTCAAAACCATTTCATGACGCCTATGCTTTAATTGATGAAATGATGACTAATAATTTTTAATGGCCTTTTGAGTGGGTGGATCCTAAGAAAGTAGCCAATATTCATGAATCTTATGCGTTTACTATGTTAGCAAATCAAATTCCTACAATTTCAAGGAAGTTAAACCAATTTGGAATGAATTTTTCTCAACCAATTTCCATGATTGAAGAGAATTCATTGGGCCAAATGATAAATTCTCAAGCATCATTAAAAATTTTGAATTTCATAAATAACAAGCAGATTAACCCATATTTAAATTATTATAACCCAGGTTGGAAAAACTATCCCAATTTTAACTAGAATAACAATTCGGGTGGTAATAATCAGCAACGGGGGAACAACCAAGTAAACTTATTGGGAAATTGAAAACATCAAGGGAATAATAATTATTGATCTACTTATCCTTGAGGTTTCAACAATAATACACAATTTAAGGAGAAGAAGTTGTCTATAGAAGAAGTGGTGTTACAAATGAGAAATCAATTACAAAGTCAAGGAGCTACAATTAGAAATATTGAGAATGAACTTGGGCAAATAAAAGATTCATTAAGTAATAGATCCCAATGAACACTTCTTAATAATACTGAATCAAATCCAAAAGACTAAAATAAAGAGCATGTAAAAGTCATTCAACTTAGAAGCGGAAGAGAGTTGGAAGGTAGGGTTCAACAAGAAATTAAAGTAGAGAGTTAAGAAATTGAAGAATCAAAAGAGGGCACTCCAAAACATTTTCAGTGACCTATTTCTCCGATGAAAATTGATTTGGAAAAACCACCATCTTCATTTCCTTAGAGACTTCGTTAATAGAAGTTGGATAAGTAAATTTCAAAATTTTTAAAAATATTTAAGATGCTTAACATTTAATATTTCATTTGTTGAGGCCTTGGAACAAATGCCAAGCTATATAAAGTTTATGAAGGTTATTCTCAATATAATAAGAAAGTGTGAAGATAATGTTATTGTTGTATTTAGTGAGGAGTGTAGTGGCATAGTTCAAAAAAAGCTTCTTGAAAAGCTTAAAGATCCTAGTAGCTTTACAATTCCATGTGCAATAGGAGAAAGATTTTATGGGAAAGGTTTTTCTGATTTAGGGGAAAACATTAATCTTATGCCATTATCAATATTCAAAAGATTGAGATTAGGAGAATTAACCCCTACTACTATAACTCTGTAGTTAGCAGATCATTTGATAACATACCCTAAAAGAGTTATAGAAGATGTATAGTGAAAGTGGATTAATTTATCTTTCATGTTGATTTCATTGTGTTAGATATGGAGGAAGATAATGACATACCTATCATTTTTGGGAAACCTTTCCTAGCCACAAGAAGAGCAATAATAGATGTGCAGAAAGGGGAGTTAACAATGTGTGTCAATGATTAAACTATTACTTTCAAAGTTTCAAGATCAATGAAATATACTACAAAAGGTAAAGATGATGAATGTTATAGGATGAATGTTATAAGATATCTAAGTGAATGTCATTTCAGAACAACTTATGAAGAAAAATATGAAGAAAAAAATTTAAAACACGAGCAAGAAAAGGAATTAGATCGATGTGAAAAGCTTTTTAAGGAAGATTCAAACTATGTTTGGGAAATTTTTGAAATTTATGACACGATAGACAAAGATAAATTATTTTGTCCATCAATTGAAAAACCTCCAGAACTTGAGTTGATGTTACTTCCTGGAAATTTAAAATATGCATTTTTAAGAGATTTCTCTACTTTACCAGTTTTAATTTCCTCAAAATTAATGATGGAAGAAGAAGAAAGGTTGATGAAAATTTTGAAAAATTTTAAGAAAGCCATTGGATGGACAATTTCTGATATTAAAGGAATCTGTCCTTCAATTTGTATGCATAGAATTCATATGGAAGAGAAGTCCAAACCCAGGGCTGATCCTCAAAGGAGACTGAATCTTGTTATGAAAGAAATTTTTAAGAAAGAAATTTTAAAGTGGTTAG
The DNA here is from genome assembly GCA_003013225.1 of Phalaenopsis aphrodite. NCBI lineage: Eukaryota > Viridiplantae > Streptophyta > Magnoliopsida > Asparagales > Orchidaceae > Phalaenopsis > Phalaenopsis aphrodite. The sequence goes on from NEWO01000052.1 coordinate 1,413,019, forward strand.
ATGCTGGAATTATCTATAATATTTTAGATAGTGCATGGGTCAGTCCAATTCACTGCATTCCTAAGAAAGGAGGAGTAACTATGACTATGAATGAACATAATGAATTAATACATGTTAGACAAGTTATTGGGTGGCGAATTTGCATTGATTATAAAAAATTAAATCTTGCCACTAGGAAAGATCATCTTTCATTACCCTTTCTAGATCAAATGTTGGATAGACTAACTAGGCATAAATACTTTTATTTTCTGGATGGATATACTGGTTATCACCAAATACAAATATCTCTTGAGGATTAAGAGAAAAAAAATTTTATCAGTCCTTGTGGTACTTTTGCTTTTAGAAGGATGCCCTTTAGTTTATGTAATGCCCCTGCTACATTTTAAAGATGTATGATGATAATTTTTTTGTGATTTAATTGAAAAAGGAATTGAAATATTCATGGATGATTTTTCAGTGTTTGGAACTTCATTTAACTCATGTTTAGAACATTTATCTAAAGTACTTAAGCGCTGTGAAGAAACAAATTCAGTCCTAAATTCGAAAAAATGCCAATTTATGGTACTAGGAGGAATTGTATTAGGTCATCAAATATCAGAAAATGGTATGGAAGTAGATCCTGCTAAAATTCAAGTGATCACTAATTTACCTTATCCAACAAATGTAAGGGAAATTAGGAGTTTTTTTGGACATGCTGGATTCTACTAGCAGTATATTAAAAAAATTTTAAGGATTGCTAAGCCTTTATGCCATTTACTAGAGAAAGATTCAATTTTCAATTTTGATGAAGAATGCCTAAAAGCTTTTAATCTATTAAAAGAAAAATTTGTCACTACACCAATTATAGTTTCACCAAATTGGGGTAAACCTTTTGAATTGATCTGTGAAGCTAGTGATTATGCTACAGGAGCTGTTTTATGACAAAGATATGATAACATTTTCAAAGTAATTTACAATGATAGTAAAACTCTTAATGAAACTCAAATCAATTATACAACAACTGAAAAAGAGTTATTAGCAATAACATATGCTTTTGATAAATTTAGATCATATTTTATTGGAACTCATTGTGTAGTGCATACAGATCATTGGGTTATTAAGTACATAATGAAAAAGAAGGATGTTAAACCTAGACTTATAAGATGGATTCTTCTTTTGTAAGAATTTGATATTTAAATACTAGATTGAAGGGGTAATGAAAAAGAAATTGTTGATCATTTGTCCAGGCTTGAGTTAGAAAAACCACTTTCTTTTGAAAAAGAAATTAATGAACATTTTTCAAATGAAAAATTGTTCACTATTAAAGAGTGTCGTGTTCCGTGGTATGCCGACATTGGGAACTTTATTGTTAGTGATATTATACCCTATGGAATGACATACCAACAAAAGAGGAAATTTATTTCTCAAGCTAAAACTTATTTTTAGGATGACTCATTTTATATAAAAAAGGAAAGGATCTAATTATTTGAAGATACGTACCATTAGAAGCAACTTATGAAATTATCCAAAAATCTCATAATTCTGATTTTTGGGGAGATTTTGGTGTTGATAATACATCATACAAAATTTTACAATCTGGATTCTGTTGGCCTACAATTTTTAGAGATGTTAATGCTCATATTAAAACTTGTGATAGATGTCAATGAGTAGGCAATATTTCAAGAAAAAAATGAGATGCTTCTCAATTAAAAGCTAAAAGTTGAAATATTTGATGTTTGGGGATTAGATTTCATGGGACCATTTATACCATCTTTTAGAAATTTATATATTTTGTTAGTAGTGGGCTATGTATCCAAATGGATAGAAGCTGCTGCTTTACCTTGATGTGATGCTCAAAGTGTTGCAAGATTTTTCAAAACGAACATATTTTGTAGATTTGGGATGCTGAGAGTTATCATTACTGATGGGCGAAGTCATTTTAGAAATGTCATAATAGAGAAGTTACTAAAGAAATATCATATAAATCATAGGATTGTCACTGCTTATCAACCTCAGACAAGAGGTTTGGCCGAATTATCTAATCTGGAAATTAAAAGAAATATGAAAAAATATGTGAATCCAAACAAAATGGGTTGGTCAGTCAAACTTGACTATGCTTTGTGGACTTACAGGACTGCATACATAACTCCTATAGGAATGTCCCCATATAGGCTATTATTTGGGAAAACTTCTCACTTACGAGTTAAACTTAAGCATAAAGCTTATTGGGAAATTAAAGAGTTCAATTATAATTTGAAAGATATTGGTGAGAAAAGATTATTGCAATTAAATGAGCTTGAAGAGATAAGGAATGAATCTTAGAGAGTGCAAAGATTTATAAAGAAAAGATGAAGATGTGGCATGATCAAACGATTCTTACTAAAAAATTTTCAATCAGCGCAATAAGTTTTACTATATAATGTAAGGTTAAGATTATTTCCAGGCAAACTTATGTCCTGGTCGATGGGCACATTTGGTTTTAATAAAAGTTTATCCCTATGGAGCTACAGATATTAAAGATCCTATGTTTGAGAAAATATTTAAAGTTAATGGACATAGACTGAAACCTTATTTTATAGGGGATCAACATAAATTTAATGATGAAATGATTTTGGGTCAACTAGAATAAGCACTAGTTACGTCGAGCTGACAACGTAAAACCAAGCGCTTAGTGGGAAGTAACTCATAGTTATCAGTGTTTTTTTATTTTGATTATTATTTTCTGAGTGATTAAGAAAATTGGGGTAGTATTTTTGAAACTATTATGTGTTAGTGAAGACTATAATTCTTTATTTAGTGACCAAGACATGTTAGAATTTGGATGTTAAGTTGACTAGTGCAAAAATGTGTAGTGGCGCTTAAGCGCCAGATCCGGCGCTTAAGCACGACAGTTTAAAGGGATGTGCGAAATTAACATTCTAGAAGGTTTAACCAACAATTAGTTTGTAAAAATGTGCCAAGGAAGTTTCTAAAGGTGTGTAGGAGTTATTAGAAGGATTTAGGCCTATAAAAGTCTAAGAGAAATTGAGATTCAGAGAAAATGTCTTTATGGGAGATGGATTTGAAGAAGAAGGAAGAAGCCATGGGGAAGAGGTTCATTATTCAAAGTGCACAAGAGATGTATAACGGTTTCTTAGCCGTTAGAATTGAAGGGATATCAGAGAAGACAACAAATTTGAGAATACTATGCCTTTATTGGAGACCATGGTACTTGAGTTACATGCACATCTAGAGCATATTGGATGGCAATTGAAGTTGCAATTTAGCCACACAAGTTATATAGAGGAAGCAGATAAGGCGATGTTCATAAAGCATAAGTGGAGAGACTCTATATAACTTGTGTGGCTAAAAGAAGAAACATCAACAAAATTGAGAAGCTTAACACCACGTCTGTTTTATCAACTCTATATTCCTAGAGAGACTAACAAAAGACAAGAATTTGTTCCTTCAAATGAAGAATGGAATTAAGTTTAGTGTAAGAATTTGTGTGTTAGAATTTGTTGTTTCCAAGATGTTTAGATTTTAAGTCGTGTTTTTAGTATTTATGACTTCTTATGTATTTAGAAAAAATTTCTCATCCAAGACTATTTGGAGTGAGAATAAAGTGTTTAAAGGTATTTGTACTTGTCTATGAATTAATATAAGTTTATTTGTGTTAAAATTTATTTTATCTTTAGCCTCAAATTGAAAAAGTTATTATGGAGAATTTTGAGAGAGAGGGGAGTTATAGGAAGTTGAAAATAGTAATTTAGGTGCTGTGAGACCATTTAAGGGTGGTTTACTTAAGCAAATAGTGCATTTTACTTTAATTTGAAAGTTTTGAAAATCGTGTACTGGCGCCTAGGCACTACATCTCAAGCTTAAGCGTGAGCCAACCCGAGAGGCAGGCGTCTAAGTTCCATTTACCCGTGCTTAAGCGCCGGTTAAAAAAAATCGGTTCGCGAACGGTTAAAAGTGAAATTTTAGCCCAAAAATCACCATTTTTAACACCACTATCACCTTCACCCTCTTGAGTTCACAATTTTTTAGGGCTAGGGCACATCTTAAGTGAAGATTTCTTGGTGGAATCAAGTGAAATTTGCTAGATCCAAGTTCCTTGAGGTAAGAGCTTTACTTCTATGCAAAAATTTTGGATTTCCCTTATGTATTTTGAGCACATTTGGAGAAATTCAAAAATTCACTATTCATGGTGAAAAATGAGAAAAAATATCTATGGAAATTGCATGGGAAGTGTAGTTTAAACTTTGGAAGTTTAGTTTAGTAATTTAGACTTGATTTTTGAAGTTATTTTTGAAATTTATAAAATTTGTAGAATGACACCAAGAATGAAGAGGAGCAAAGGAAAGAACTCTTTCAATTCAAGTAAATTTGTTAGTTTGAATGCTCAGGGTCGGTATAGTGATGCTTTGCAATCACAAAAACTTATTTAGGAGCGGTGCTTTAGGAATCCAGATGGAGATGTAGAGGATTTGATCATTCGCCAACAGTGGAAATGATTTTGTTGCTTCTATGTTGTGGCAGTTATTTCTATTGTTAGAGAGTTCTTTGTAAACCTCCCTAATGTTAAAGATAATGGAGTCATGGTTCGAGGAAATATTTGTACCTTTTTCACTGGAGGTAATCAACTTATTTTATCATTTGCCACCTGATACGTTATGTTTTTATGCAAATTATTGTCTGACTGAAGCAGAGTTAGACGAGATTATTTCTTACTTGACTGTTGGAAGATCATTAATGAGAGGAGAGTCAAATTCTCAAGTTCAAAGTTATGTGCACCTTTAAGGGCTTAAAACTATTTTTTCAGCTCGTGTGCTACCAACAAATTATCTCAGTGAAGTGACCAGAGAGAGAACGACGTTAAATAATTGTACCCATGAAGGAAAGCTCATCAACATAGGAGCTTTCATTTATCAGACTATCATCAGTTCTGCCACTGCCATTACTACTATAGGTATGGGATTTGATTCCTTAATCTTTTCTTTCTGCGAGCAGGCTGGAGTTAAATATGATAGCTGGGAGGAAGTGTTGTTACCTCTAAAGCCCATCACTAAGGTGAATGTGAATACTTATTCTGAGCATTTTATTTTGGGCTGGAGAGGAGGATTTTGTAAGAGTTATGGAATGGAGACGTCTGCTACTTCTACCTCTGCTACTTCTACATCTAGACCATCTACCTCACATGCTTCTACATCTAGAGGTAAGTCTACTGAGACTCAAGATTGTTTATTGCAGAGGATAATGGATAATATTAATTTTACCGTTGATAAAGTTTAGATATTAGAGCGTTTTGCAAAGCATATTAATAGGTATAGTAGGAGAAAGAGTGGTTATGAAGATAAATTCCACTCATCATTGGAGAACCTAATTAGGGGTGACCTAGGAGTACTATTTCTTCCATATCCTCGATATCCTGATTATGAGCCTGCAGAAAAGTGGTGTAGTGGTGATTTAGAAGATGTGTAGAATTGAGAGATTTTTATGTTTGTAATATGTGTTAGACTATGTGTTTTGGACTTGAGATTTGTGGTGTGTTGATTATTTTTATGTTGTGGACTATGTGGTGTGAACTGCTACATTTGCATCTTTGTGATGATATGTACTATGTATTGTGTTTTGGACTTTTGTATTTTATTGTTATTGTGATGTTTGTGTTAGTTAGTAGTTTGTTTTAAAATTCTAGGGTAGTAACTGTTGTGAGTTTAATAATTTAATTAGTTTAGAACTTAAATTAATTATGTCTTTTGAAAAGATGATAATCTTGCTAACATAAGTCTTAAATATTAAATTTCAAAAATTGCTACTTTGTATTTTTCTTTTATCATGTTTGTGAGTTTATTTTTATGTTGAGATTGTGAAGTTAAGTTAGTATGTTAGTTTGGTTTTATGTTTATACCCACTGTTTAGAAGTCTATTGAATCTCTACATGTTTAATTTTAACGAAAATATTAGAAAATTTGATCAAAATTAATTTTACTCTTATTTTTAGTTTTATACTTGTATCATTATGGTATAAAAATTCATTTTAGCAGTTATTTTAATTTTCATTCCTTCTTATATATATTTGATGCAGAACTGTTTAATTAGTCAATAATTTAGTTTGTGGGGGATAAAAGTTTTTTCTTACACTTGAATTTTATTTGTCCTCAAATGAACTACCAATGAATTTGATTTGAAAAGAAAACTTGATCATGTATATGAAGTTATATTAGGAAAGTAAAATTTGATTTTAGAAATGAGTAAGAGAATTTAGTTGAAATTTTGAGTAATGAAAAAAAACTTTAAGTTAAAAGTTCTTAGTGTAGAAAATGATTAATATAAGTAACTATCTTTAGTAAGAAACATTGTTTTTTTGAAAATTTTAGAAATTTATACTTTTATTTTTAATACTTAAATTTTTTTTATCAAAAATAATTTTTAAAGCTATTATTATATTTATAAGTAAAATTTTTGTATCAAGGCTTTGCTTTAGGAACGGAAAAGTAGAATTCAAAATTCTTAAAGCCCTATCCAGATATAGTAATCCTTGCCCAAAAAAAGAAAAAGAAAAGAAAAATAAAAAAGAAAAAGAAGAAGAAGAAGAAGAAAAAGTGAGAGAGGAGAAGCTTGAGGATTAGTACCTAATAAAAAATTTGTTCTACATTTGATATTTTTAAAGTATAAGACTTGAGAAAATCTTAAGCTTATAGATATAAGAGAGTAAGTAAAATTATTGTTAATAAAAATTTTTAAGTGGAGATAATAAAAGAACTAAATCCTAAATTTGGAAGACTTACAATATTTCTGAATTAGATAGGAACTCATATTTTCATCTTTCTTAACATTCAGAATTTCTAAACTTTAAGTTGGTCTCATTTACTAAATAATGTTTCTAAACTGCACTACTATATTTTTATCTAAATTTTAGTAACTCCTAAAGAAACTCATATACTTATCATACATATTTAGTTTTTAATGATTAAAGTGTCATATAAGGACAAAGAACAATTTAAATTTCGGGGATTTTGTTACGCCTAAAATATATAGTGTTTTTAGACACATTTTTATACCTATTTTTAAGATATTGCACTTTAATGGAAGGTATTTTTTTATTCTTCTTTCTGGTAGAGGTAAAAAGGTGAAAAATGCATAAAGGAGCAAAATAGGATCAAATTTAGAGCAAATAGGTTAAAAGTATGCAAAAGTTTTTTTAGGCCTAAGCGCTAGATCTGGCGCTTATGTGCTGGTTAATCAAAGAAGGCCTCTACTAAGTGTCATAGACCCCGCGCTTAAGTGTCAGTGGTAGTTATTAGATGAGTAAATTTGATTTTTGTGAATTTTGAAGAGGTTTTTGATGCACCTATTGGCTTAATAGATGGTTACAACCACCATGAACGAAAATTCTTGCGAAAGGATGCATCTCCATGGGAAACACATCGAATCAAAACAAATTTTTAAGAGATACCGAAACACCTTATGGAGAATTATAAAAGAAGGAAGATTGAGACTTTGAATGACGTCCTGAATGTACTAGGAAAGTTTTGAAAGTTCTAAAATTGGAGAGTTAGTTGGAGAGAATTTCAAGCACCACATATGTATCCTTTTTATTTTAGTTTTATATTGAGAGTATTGTACAAGAGGAGAGATTCAAAGGGACTTCAAGAGTTTGGTGGAGGAATTAAGATATGTTTTTATCTTTTGTTTTGGACTACTTTTAATTTTAATTGATACTTGTTCTTGCTTTGATAATGATTTCTACTTTTAAACTAAAATGTGGTTTTATTTTCTCCATGGATTTTGAGTTGTTTTCTTTATCTTTCTTCTTAAAATGAAAAGTAATTAAGTTTTGGATGGAAGTTGTGGAGAGTATTGATCTTTAATTTGGAAGAATTTGTGATGATTTAAATCCATGTACTTCATTTACTTCTTGATTTGACCAATTTAGATGTTAAAATTTGTTGTGAGAACATGTAAGATCCGGGCTGGTATTGTCTCAGACAACAATTGGGAAAAATCTCATGAGGTTGTAGAAATGTGAATGTAGTTAATATGATTGAACGCAAATAAATAAGAAAATATTTATTGAAGGGTGTAGAGTTAGACGACTTTAAAGTAACAAGTTAAAGCCCCCAACTTGGTTTATTGTGTTAGGTTCTGATATGAGATGTTGGCCCCTAGGTGGAGGGAATCGAGGGAACTATAGAGTGAGAGCTGGTATCTTCCTTACGTAGTGGGTCTTTAGAACTATTCACTTTAAATTAGCCATTATTCTTTATAGCATATCTAGTAAGTGTAAAGAATATTATTGCTCATGTTTGCTACAACACAATACGAATACTTCCACAACAAAATTCCTATACTTATTATTGATTCATGATAAGGAGAAATATATTTTAATATTTAGTACATTTCTTCTACAAAAACTCAAGTTATCTTTTTAAGTTTGCTATGTTTTTGTCAAAATATTAAAATTACCAAAGATATTTAAACTTTCTTTACTACGAAAATGTCTTTTGTTTAAATAATTCTTTTTTAAAATAGAAAGTTTTCCAAAAGTGCATATTGCATATCTTCACTGTGGGTTCGATATTCAGGTCTTAATCAAAAAGTCCTATATTAATTGATGACAATATGTTTACTTGTGTAGTATCCCAATATATATAAATTAAAAGTTAAATTCTTATTTTTCTTCAAGATCAAGTTTTTGGTTTTGTTGTGAAATAAGGAAATATAAGTGAAAAATAAAATCAGATTTATTGTTATACTGTTATATATAAAAAGTTTTGGGATCAAGTTCCAATTAAATATGATGTAAATTTATTAAAAGCATAAACTATTGTTAATAACTCTTTTTCAGTTGTTGTAAAATTAATTTGAGTTTTATTCACAGTTTTACTAGCATACTAAATAACATTGAAAATTTTATCATATATTTGTCCTTAAACAACTCCAATAGCATAATCACTAGCATCACACATAAATTCAAAATGTTTTCCCCAGTATGGTGAAACTATAATTGGTGCAACGATTAATTTTCTTTTAATAACTCAAGCTTTTAGGGACTCTTAATCAAAATTGAAAATTGCATCTTTGTCCAGTAACTGGCATAAAGGCTTAGTAATCTTTGAAAGGTCTTTAATATATCGCCTGTAAAATCCAGCATGTCCTAAAAAACACCTAATTCCCCATACATTCGTTGGATAAGGGAAATTAGTGATCACTTGAATTTTAGCAGGATCTACTTTCAGACCATTCTCTGATATTTTATGTCTTAATACAATTCCTTCTGCTACCATAAATTGAACTTTTTCCCAATTAAGGACTAAATTTTATTCTTCATAGTGTTTCAGAACTTTTGATAAATGTTCCAATCACGAGTCAAACGAAGTTCCAAATACTGAAAAGTCATCCATAAAGACTTCAATCCCTTTTTCAATTAAATCACAAAAAATTTTTATTATACATCTTTGAAATGTAGCATGAGCATTACATGAACCTTAAGAGTTATTTGTAAAAGCAAAAGTACAATAACGACTAGTAAAAGTTGTTTTCTCTTGATCCTTAGGAGTTATTTGTATTTGGTGATAACCAATATATCCATCCAGAAAAAAAAAGCATTTATGCTTTGCTAGTTTATCTAACATTTGATGTAGAAAGGGTAGTGGAAAATGATCTTTCTTAGTTGCAAGATTTCATTTTCTTTAATCAATGCATTATCGCCACCCTGTAACTTGTCTAGTTGGTATTAATTTGTTATATTCATTCAAAGTCTTAATTACTCTTCCTTTCTTAGGAATGCAATGAATTAGACTAACTAATTCACTATCTGAAGTAGGTTAGATAATTTCAGCATCTAATCACTTTAAAATTTCTTTCTTTACAACTTCTTTCATAATAAGATTCAATCTCCTTTGAGGATCAGCCCTAGGTTTGTAGTTCTCTTCCATATGAATTCTATGCATACCAATTTAAGGACTGATTCCTTTAATATCATCTATTGTCCATCCAAAGGCTTTCATAAAATTTTTTATAATTCTCATCAATCTTTCTTCTTCTTCCATATGAATCTCCTAAAAGGCATATTTTAAATGATCAGGAAGTAACTTCAGCTCAAGTTCTGGAGGTTTTTTAATTGATTGATAAAATGATTTATCTTTTTCTATCGTATCCAGAATTTGAAAACTTTCTCAAATAATGTTTGAATCTTCCTTAAAAAGATCTTCACATTGATCTAATTCCTCTACTTGCTCGTGTTCAAAATCTTTTTCTTCAAATTTTTCTTCGTAAGTAGTTTTGAAATGGCATTCACTCAAATATCTTTTAACATCCATTCTATAACATTCATCATCTTTTCCTTTTGTAGGATATTTCATTGATCTTGAATTGTTGAAACTAATAGTCTGCTCATTGACGCACATTGTTAATTCCCATTTCTGCACATCTATTATTGCTCTTCTTGTGGTTGGGAATGGTCCCCCAAAAATCATAGATATTTCTTTATCTTCCTTCATATCTAGCATAATAAAATCAACAGGAAAGATAAATTGATCCACTTTCACTAGGTCATCTTCTATAACTCCTTAAGGGTATGTTATTGATCGATCTGCTAACTGCAAACTTACAGTAGTAGGGGTTATTTCTCCTAATCCTAATTTTTGGAATATTGAAAATGGCATAAGGTTAATGCTTGCACCTAAATCACATAAAGCTTTCCAATAAAATCAGTCTCCTGTCGCACATAGAATTGTAAAGCTATCAGAAACTTTTAGCTTTTCAGGAAGCTTTTTCTAAATTATTGCACTACACTCCTTACTAAGTGAAACAGTCTCATTATCTTTAAACTTCCATTTCTTGTTGAGAATATCCTTCATAAACTTTACATAGCTTGGTATTTGTTCTAAGGCTTTAGTAAATGGAATATTAATTGTAAGCTTCTTAAAATTATCAAAAAATTTTGAAAATTGCTTAGCCAACTTCAGTTGACAAAGTGTCTGAGGAAATGGAGGTGGTGGTTTTTATAAGATAACTTTAAGTGAAGAAATAGGTCTTTAAGAATATTTTGGTGCGACCTCTTTTGATTTGTTAATTTCTTCTCTCTCTACTTCAGTTTCTTTTTGAATCTGCCCTTCCAACTCTCCTCTGCTTCTAAGTTGAACGGCTCTTACTTGCTCTTTATTCTGATCTTTCAAATTTATTTCACTATTACTAAGAAACCATGAGATCTATCACTTATTGAATTTGCAATTTGTTCAAGTTGATTCTCAATATTTCTAATTGTAGCTCCTTGACTTTGTAACTGATTTCTCATTTGTAATACCAATTCTTCTATAGACAACTTCTTCTCCTTAAATTGTGTATTACTATTGAAACCTAAAGGATAAGTAGAACTATAATTATTATTCCCTTGGTTGTTCTAGTTTCCCAATGGGTTTCCTTGATTATTCCCCCATTGCTGATTATTACCACCTGTAGTGTTATTCCAATTAAAGTTGGGATGGTTTTCCAACCTGCGTTATAATATTTTGAAAATGGGTTATTCTGCTTGTTATTTATGGCATTCAAAGTTTCTAATGATGCTTCAGAAACTACCATTTGGCCTAATGAACCCTCTTCAATCATGGATTTTGGTTGAGAAAAATTCGTTCTAAATTGGTCTATTGAAATTGCAGCAACTTCATTTGCTAACATAGTAAATGCATAAGATTCATGAATATTGGCTACTTTCTTTAGATTGACCCTCTCAGAAGGCCATTGAAAATTATTGGTAGCCATTCCTTCAATTAAAGCATAAGCGTCATGAAATGGTTTTGACATCAATGAACAACCAACAATGATATCGTTAATAGATCTAAGAAATCCAACTAATCCATTAAAAAAAGTTTGAATTATTAACCAATCTAGTATAGCATGGTGTGGACACTTTCATAAGAGTTCTTTAAATCGTTCTCATGCTTCATAAATAGATTCCCCTTCAAATTTATTAAAAGATGTAATATCATTTCTAAGCTTCACAATTTTTTATGGTGGAAAATATTTAGCAAAGTAATTTTTTGCTAAATCACTCCAAGTTTTGATTTATCTAGGTGCTAACAAATTCAACCACATCTTAGCTTTATCACTTAATGAGAAAATAAATAACCAAAGTCTTATGACATCTTTTGATACACCATCATATTTAAATGTAGTGCACAATTCTAGAAAATTGGCAAGATGTAAATTTAGATCCTCAGTTGTTGAACCGTGAAACTGATTATTTGAAATCATTTGGATAATAGTAGGTTTAAGCTTAAATGAATTAGCCACTACAATAGGTTCTTGAATAGTACAATAAAGTTGATCTTCCGTAGGGTTTGCATAATCTTGTAAAGTTCTAAACCTTGATGAATTTCAGCAGTTTGATTACTTTGGTTTGTCATTTATGTAATTTTTTTAGATTTTTCCAGATTTTTGATTTTTTTGGTTTTTAAGATTTTCTTAACAGTGCTCTCAAATTCAAAATTGTAGGGCACTAATCCTTCAAAACCTAAACTACACATACACTTAACATATAATAAAAATAAAATAAAACACACAAACTAGAATACAATAATTGTTAGAGTTTAAGTAAGACTTTCTAAAAATAGAAATTTTCTTTTAAATTAATTAATTTCTTTCCGACAATGGCACCAAAAACTTGATCTCAACTGTCTGCACCCAACAATATAACCATGACTTTAATTATAGTTTTCACTTATAGTTCCTTATTTTACAATAGTGTCAAAAACATGATCCTGATGAAAATAAGTATTTAACTTTTCAATTTATATATATATTGGGATACTATGCAAGTATATGTATCGTTATCAAGTAATATAGAACTTTCTGATTAAGATCTGAATATCGAACCCACAAGGAGTATACACAATATGCCCTTTTGAACAACAACTTTCTATTCTAAAAATATAATTACTTAAACTACAAGTATTTTCACAGTATTAAAATTTAAATATTCTTGGTATTTTTAAAATTTTGATAGAACGGTAACAATTTTAAAAGATAACTTGAGTTTATGTAAAATAAAATACTAAATTTGAAAAATATCTTTCTCCTTATCATGAATCAGTAATAAGTATAGGTCTCTCTTGTGGAAGTATGCAAATTGTATTGTGCCAAATAGAAGCAAGTGTACTCTTTACCCTTACTAGAGATGCTATAAAGAACATTAGCTACTGTAAAGTTTGAATAGTTCTGAAGTCTGGCTAAGCAGGGAAGATACCAGCTCTCACTCTAAAGTTCTCTGATTCCCTCTACTTGTGGGCCAACATCTCGTATTAGAACCTAAAATAACTAAGTTGGCCAACCACATGGGATCTATCACTTAATTAATTTGCAATGTGTACAATATTACTACGAAGTGTTCCTTGGGATCTCTCAATAGTGCTTTATTTATTGTTGAAGACTTGTTATTTTATTCTTTGTTCATTGAAATTCTAAACCATCGCATGGTTCGCGGCTTTCACCTATTGCACAAAAAGGCAACTAAAAAAAAGACACAATTTGAGAGAATTTTCCATTAATTTGCGCCAAAAAGGGATACCATAAATCAGACATAGGATAATGCCTCAAAAGGTACATCATGTAATCTATGCTGAAATACATTGAGAATCATCTCATGATATGAATACACTGTAGACTGCATACATCAGATACATGTCATGTTGTTAAAAGAAAGCAAGTGAACCCTCTGTACCTAGTATATTGAGCTCCTGATCAAGCAGACCTTCTAAGTCATGCTCCAGAATAAGAGTTCCATTGGCATGTACTTAGAGGTACAACCTTCTCATAGCTCGTATGGAAACAACTCCTCCAATTCTGGGTCCTGCTGGAATCCATACGGTATTTTACTGTCATCCATTCCGCGAAAGGTTACAGACACCCTACGATGTCACACTCCTAGAATGCAGTGCTTGGCAACGTCTGCACCATTGCCCTTCAGGACAAGTATTGAACCAACTAGAAGATGAATCTCCACAGCTCCTCTGAATTCACCAAGGCCGACTATATCAATTTCTTTTCCAAATAGAATATTACTTTTACCCATGAATGAGACAGTGCAGAAAGGCCTCACAAAATCATGATGGTCGATGTGTGGGGGAATGCAGTCACCTTCTTTATAAATGTTAATGATACAACTGCTGGGAATGCAAGTAGCGGGTAGAATATTCCACTTGACCATTCTTTTGATCATCCATTTTATCATCGGTGGTAACATATCACTTGGTTGTATTTGAGGATCCTATGCAGATTCCCCTGTCTATCGTTCATAAAATTGTAGCAATAGCAGCATTGGATAGTGATTCTTCTCTTTCCCTTCATCCATTTCTTCGGCTCGGAATATGTCCTCTCCATGAGAAGGCCCGCTCGACCTCTATCTCTTAAATTGAAGATGCGGACCAGTATGCTTCTTTCATCCGTTTAAGAGAAAACCCTGGTATATAGCTCTAGGCCTTCCAATATATTGACGAACTTTCCTTGAACTTCCTTATAGAACTTGAATTCTCTTTTATTTACTCTGCTTATCTTGTAGTATTCTACCATACCAGGAGTTGGCAGCTGCCATGGGCGTTCCTTCCTTCGGGCCTCCATGGGAACCCAAATTGGTGTCGGTCGATCCTGAATATAAGATTTAGCCTCTAGTGGGATGTATGATCCTGGGCTCCATGGCGCGCGCTGATCCGTCCCTAGTGGGACATATGGTTCATTTCTCGCGAAGTCTGGGGTCTGAGACTCGTTGGTGCTGGAATTGTAATCATCTAATGTACTAAAACGCTGTAGATGCAGAACATTGCAGTCTGGGCATTCTACAAATGCGTCCGTGACTAATGTCATGACCGGTACCTCAACGTTGCATGTTGGGCAGCCCCTACATAAGATATCTATAACTGGGAGCACATCTGATTCTGTCAAAAATCCTGACTCTTCATCTATAGTGGGCAAGCTGGTAGAAGTTTCTCTCAGATCTGGGTCGAAAATATGTCCCTTAGGAATGGGGGTAAGAAAACTGCTCACATCTCTCTGGCGTTTGCGTTCCTGTCACAGAAAGGCTCTCTGCTTCTTTCGGCTGGCATTTCTGCGCTACATCCTACGGAGCCGAGTATTTGGTAATCATTCATTACGGTCGGCTATCAGGTCCCTTGCTGGACTAGCTACCATGGAGGGCAGAAGGCTGGGCCCCTCCATCGGATCTTGTTCCGGTATCACGTTTTTACCTTTGCGTGACACATTATCTTGAGTGGTCACCCTTAACAGTGAAGCCAGTCCCTCCTTTTCTTTAATGCTGACTACATCCATTAGAGGACCCTTGTAGTCCATATCAACTTGGTTGAAATCCACATTGAAATCTATGACACATCCTTGCGGCACCATCTCTTCATTCAGTGTGAGGTTCCAGCCGTCCTGGAAGGCAATGATCGACCTCTGTGATTATTCATTTTATGTGTGAGTTTTGTTTGATTTAGTAGGGTATTTAAATTCAAAAGTAGAAAAGAGAACGTGTGAACTTTAAAATTTCGTTCTCAAAATTTTCATTATTTTGAGGTTAATTACAAAATTTGGACGCGGTCATAGACATTTGGCCACATTGATAACCTTAAAACAATCAAAGTTTCAAAGTTTTCAAAGCAAGCAGAGGCAAGCGAAGTCTTGCGACATTAAGCAGCATCAGGTTGTGTAATAGGTTTTCAGGTATCGTCCATTTATTGGTAACATGGGTTTTTCACCCTGGAAGTCCACTAACTAGTAGGCTCCTCCTATAAAGACCTTCTCAACGACAAATGGTCCCTCACAAGTTGGCTTGAACTTCCCACCTATTTTGCGGCAAGCAAGAATAGGCCTTTTGAGCACAAGTACGAGGTCACCAATTTTGAATGTCCTTGGGCGGACCAATTTGTCATGGGCTTGTACCATCTTCGTCTAGTAGAGCTCCAAATGTTGCTGTGCTTCCAATCATTTTCCCTCGAGACTCTCCAGTTTTTCAAGTCTGAGTTTTGTAATTTCTTCTATTGTGAGTTGGTTGGCAACGGTGACCCTGAGAAATGGTATCTGGATTTCTAGCGGTAGCACGACCTTGGTCTCGTACACGAGCATATAAGGTATATACTGAGTGGTAGTCCTGAAAGTCGTCTGGTAGGCCCACAAGGCTTCTAACAGTTTGTTATGCCAATCTATTTTTTTTTCATCCACTGTTCTCTTCAAAATCTATACCAGTGTCTTGTTGAATGCTTCAGCCAGACAATTTGCTATGGGATAGCAAATTGTTGAGTATCTTTAATCTATCCCATGTCTTCTGATAAAATTGTTGATCTTTGTACATTTGAAGCTGTCTCATTATCAGAGATTATTCTTCAAGGTACACCGAAACGGTAGACAATTTGGCTTTTAAAAAATTAAAGGATGTGCTGTGTCGTCACCTCACGTAACGGTACCGCCTCTGCCCATTTGGAGAAGTAATCTGTAGCGGCAAGTATAAACCTGTGTCCTTTGGAAGATGGAGGGTCAGTCAGACCTATCATGTCCGTGCCCCAACACTCTAATGGCCACGAGGCAACAACTAGGTGTAGCACATTCGGAGGCTGGCGTAAGACCACCCCATGCACTTGACATTGGTGACATCTTCTGGCTATATCCATGCAATCGGACATCATTGCTGGCCAATAATATCCGAGTCTTGTGATCTTCATTTTAATTTTTGGTGCTGACTGGTGAGCGCCACACAATCTGACATGTACTTCTTCGACAATTTTTTGCGCTTCGGCTCTGCTCAAACACCGTAGCCACATTTGGTCGAACAATATTTTGTAGAGAACATTTCGCACCAGAGCTAAAGACATGGCCCGTCTTGTGATGTGGTGCACCTCAGACTTGTCTTTTGGCAGCTTTCTAATATGCAAATATTCCATTGATGGCTTGCGCCAATCTTCGTTGATGTCTGCAATTGTGTTTATTATTTCTTCTTTTCCAAGTTTGTGTAGAGTTTTAAAGTCGTTTCGAGACAAGACTCGTCTTCCTTGCACCGTGACTTTGATGGAATGCTCCGGGGGACACGTCATTTCCTTAGTGATTTTTGTTAGAGCGTCGGCATGAGCATTATCTCCCCGAGGAATCTGGTAAAAAGTCACCTCAGGAATCTGCTCCACGAGCTTCATTGGGTACTGATGGCACTCTGCTAGTCTTGATTTTAGAATTCTGTATTGTCCGGTGACTTGCTGGTGAAAAGTTGAGAGTCACCATAAATGACAATGTTTTTTATATCCATTAAAATTGTCAATTCCAATCTAGTGATTAAGGCTTCATATTCTGCTTCATTGTTAGTGCACGGCTCTGTCAGGTGGTATGAGAACCTCAACATACCCTTATCTGGAGTAATAAAGATCAAACTGATCTCTGCCTTTCCTGGTATAACTGTGCCTAATCCCTTGTCTTTCCTGGCTAACAAAGTACCATCGAAGTACATTTCCCAGCGCTGCGCACTAGAAAATTCCATCTGTAGTATTCGCTCGTCTGGTAACTCGTTGTTGAGAGAGTACCCAGCTGGCAGTGGGTGTACAGGGAGAAAATCTGCTAAAATCTATCCCTTGATAGTACGGAGGGGAACAAAAGTTATATCAAATTGCAATAAAATCATTGACCACCTTGCTAAATGTCCAGAAAGTATTGGTCGGGTCATCAAATATTGCAACGGTTTGACTTTCAAAATAAGAGCAATCTTATAAGAAAGCATGTAATGTCTAAGCTTTTGAGCGGCAAAAATTAATGCCAGATAGTGCTTTTTAATAGGTGGATACCTTACCTCCATCGGTATTAGATGACGACTCAAGTAGTAGAGTGCATCTTCTTTACCCTCATCATTAACTTGGGCTAAGAGGGCTCCAAGAGAGTCATCCAAATCCGCGGTATAAAGTATTAACAGTTTCCTTAGGATGGGGGTTACCAAGACAAGAGGTGTCCTTAAATATTGTTTAACATCCTCATAGGCCCGCTGGCATTTCTTTTCCAAAATAAATTTGACGTCCTTTTTAATCAATGCCAAGAAAGGTTGACACCTACCTGAGAGATTATAAATAAAGTGTCTTAGAGATGCCAACTTCCCCTGGAAGGAACGTAGCTGCTTCAAGGTTTTAAGGGGAGGCATTTCCAAGATAGCTTTAATCTTATCCGTATCAATCTTGATTCCCCGATGACGGACAACAGATCCTAGAAATTTCCTAGAGGTTACACAAAAAGCGCACTTTAAGGGATTCATTTTAAGGTCATATTGTCGTAACTGTTCAAACACGATCCTCAAATCGTACAAATGGTCTATTTTCTATTTACTTTTGATGACCAAATCATCCACGTAACATTCTACTTGATTGTGAATGAGGCCATAAAAAATCTTTGTCATTGCACATTGATATGTTGCTCTGGCGTTCTTTGGGCTGAACGTCATCACTGTGTAACAAAAAATTCCAATTGGTGTTCTGAAAGCTGTAAGCCCAGTTTGTTCAACAATTAGATTGATCTTTCCTCATCCGCGTCCCCGACCTCGACCTCGAGTGCGTGAACTAGAAGAACCTCTACCAACTCGTTTTAAAGGAGTGGTAGAAGGTGGTTGAGGCGGAGTTGTATGGCCTCCTTTTTTTTATTATTCAGAATCTTCATCTTTGTCTGTGATAACTTCACGAGAGAAGATAGTCCTCTTTGGAGGCACGTAGAAGGCAACAACTTCATGGATACCAACTTCGAGTACTAAAAATGGTTGTAGATCTCCCTTGATACAATTTTGTTGACCATCTTTGCGGTATTTAATGCACTGGTGTAGGGATGATGGAACCATATTGTGCTCATGAATCCATGGTCGACCCAATAGAGCGTTAAAAGAGGTCTCGGCATTGATGATATGAAATTTAATAGTTGTTATGAGTTCTCCAACCTTCATAATTAATGTAATTGATCCAAGGGCTCTTTCTCCCTTTTGGTTGAATCCTCTTAACATCATCTTATCGGCCATAAGCTCTTGAACATCAATATCCAAGTAAGCCAATGTCCGTAGGCTCATCAAGTAAAGAGATGCCCCAGGATCCACTAAAACTCTAGATAACACAAATCTGCCGATGTTGATGGAGATGTAGAGCGGACGGTTTTGGTCAGCGGCACTGAGCAGCAAGTCTTCATCTGTGAAAGTTACCCCTAACTGTTCTCGCAATGAGCAAACTTCATCTGAGGATGTGCTAGCCAACTGGGCTAAGCAAATTTTTGGATCAAGCAAAGCTGTAACCAGAGATTTTCTCATCTCCTTTGACAGGATCAGAGCGTCGTAGATGCTTAGTCGGGCAGGCAACTTCCTAAGATGAGCTAGCACGTTGTAGTCTACTTTGCATGATCCTCTAATTTTATATGGAATATGTGGTTCTTCCACTGGGGGAGGTGGGGGTATCTCTTCTCGAGTCATTATCTATTTTCCTTTGTCTATTGGAGCTGTTCTTGGTGGTAACACTTTTCCGCTCCGTAAGTTAACTTCTGTGACTTCTCCTTCTTGAGTTGTCATTGTTGAATATTTCAGTGTCTTTTCCTCCTCATCAGAAAGTTCTAAGTTGATGGCAAGCGGTGCACCATGACGCTTGAGAGTTGGCTCTTCATTATCGGTGTTGTCATAAGAGATATCATTGAGTTCTTCTTTGGCCTTGACAACGAGTTCATCAAACTCGAGTACGATTTAAGGATCGTTTTGGGGATTGAGATCACAGCTAGATCGGTCAAATTAGTTACGTTATTACCAAAAATAGTCAAAATGTAGCCGAAATCATAATCATTATATTCATAAGACCCCAGAGGGACAAAAAAATAATCATAGAAAGTCAAGGGTTCGAGAATTTTCTTCCCCAAATCCAAAGCAACCAGTCTAGTAGAGGCAGCCCCATCCTACCCGCCATGCTATCAAGCTTGGCAGTGATGCTTTTATTTTTCTTGCTCTTTGTCTTTGATGATGACGGATTTTCTGGCGAAACCTTCATCTCGGGCTCGGTATGTTGCAGACTCTTAATGGAGGTTTATTTTGATGCAGACTATATCTTGTTCAATATCTTGTTGGATGATCTGCTCTAGACCTCATTCCATCCTCCTTCGGTATTCGTAGAAGCTTGCTTTGATGAATCCTGTATTTGATTGAGGACCCTCTTGAGTTCCTCCCAAGTTGTACTCCATCTATCTATTCCAGTATACGGATCGATCGAAGGGATTAACTCAGCTCAAACCATGTTTATGGAACCTTTTTAAGGTTCTCTCAATTACTCCTTTGGGATTGCTATATTCTCTTCCTTAAGGTTCATCTCGAGCTAGTCTTTAAAGACGAAACACTTGTCTATAGTGTGCCCAAGCAACCGGTGATATGGGCAATAATTTGGTTCATTCTTCTTATCCACCTCTTCGGGTTTCTTTGGATCAGGTAGTTTGAATTCTGGTTTCTTCATCAAGCGTTTGAATATTTTAGGTACAGCTTTATCCTTTAAGGAAAAACAATTTTTTGTCGCTCTAATAGGGATATTCTTTTACCCACTGTTCGAGGTGATCCCTCCTTAGGCGGCCGTTGGTTGGATTGACTGCTCTTTTTCTGAGAGTACTGCAACGAAGACTTGCGATGCTCTTCTGCATATACCTTTATCGGTTGCTTTCCTTTGTCGACAGTTGCGACTACTCCTGATTTCTTTTTGAACACTTTGGTCACCTTAGCCTTTTCATGCGGTTCCATGTGCTTCATTTCTTTTTGAAGACTGCTTGCTTTACTGAGTAGCTTCTCGATATATTTTGATGGTGAGTCCCTTAAGCATGAAAGCTACTGGCTCATGAATGCTTTTGAGTAAAATCTCAATCGCTTGATGTTCCTGTAGCTAAGGTTCACATTTCATGCTAAGGTTTCTCCACCTCAAAATATAGTCTGCTAAGGTTTCACTAGGCTTCTGCTTCTACATCATGAGCTCTCCAATAGACACATGATGTTGTGCCCCGGCAAATCTTTTCACAAATAACTGTTCCAACTTAGAAAATGTTTTAACTGACCTGTTAGGTAGGTCTGCGTACCAGTCAAAAGCAATCCCTGAAAAACTGTTGACGAACTGCTGGCAGAGTAGAGCTTCATTATTCCTCGTGTTGCCACAACTCGCTCGGAAATGTGTTATGTGTTTTCTGGGATTTCCAGTCCCGTCGAATATCTTGAAGTTTGAGGCCACAAAACCCTTAGGGAAAGGGATGGCATCGAACACCTCCTGGTGAGGTCTACCCTTTAAAGTTGATGCACCGCCCTTGTACTGGGCTAAGGCATCTTGTACTTGTTAAATCATTTGCTTGAACTATTTTTCTAGTATGACACTTAATGGAGAATCTTTCTTTGGTTGATCATTTTTGTCTGCCTAAATAGCCTCCCTTTTTTCATCTATGATTTGTATGATTTTTGGCTGGTTAATCTCTGGAGAAGCCAATCTTGGTGCTTTTGATTGCCCCTGAATGGTGGTCATGGCGGTCATAGCTGCAGTCATCTCTTCTATTCATTTCTCCAGTAGACTGACTTGTTCATCCCTTAGGAGGATAACCCTACGCAGCTCATTTACGACGTTCTCTTCGGTGTGGGGTTGAGCCTTGCGTGCAGATGTGGTAGCTTTGGTTTCAATTACAAGGACATCCATAAGATCCTCTTCCAAGTAATCACTCTAATCAAAATCTTCATTCTCACTATTGACGGAAACTTTGTGCTCTCAAGCTAACTCAGAAATCTCAATCCTGAGTTTCTTAACTTTTTCCTCAATTATCGATTCCTTGATTGCTTTAAGATCTGGAGGTCCTTGATGGACATCCTCTATTTGTTCCTCCATCTCGCTAGCTATTGTCGCGACGATGTCAGATATTTTTGGCACTGGTTTTACTTCCTTCCTTGCAGGCTCACTGAACTGTATCGGTGTAGCGAACTTGGGTACCCATACCCTTTTCTTCTTCGATGATGATGTCTTAGGACGGGACGTCTTAGTAGAGACATCAGTATGTTGAGGTAAGGTATGCTCCCTGTGGTGTAGACCAGCTACAGTATCACGTAATCATCTTGTTTTTCTTTCCGAGATTGCAGGAATGACGGGTAAGCTCCTCAGACCTAGTCTCGACTTAATCGGTCGGCAACCTGCGGTCCTGGTGGTGGTATGATCGGTGGTGACTATAACAGTATCAAATCAGTTTTTTAAACGGAACCACACAAAAATACGGGTAGGTTACTTTACAATCGACTTATTAAACTTTCTAATGGACTTAACATCCTTCAAAATTTCTTTTTTCATATGAGGGGAAATTACATGTCCCACTCGTTTAAGTAACTCACTAACAGAAGATCCTTCTTTAATAGCAAGCCTTCTGAAGACTGCACTAACTCAGGTGATGGGAATGAATTTCTTTCCCTCCTCACTATGTCCACGGAGTGATGGTAATGCGGCAGCAATCTTCTGGGAACTCTCATATTCATCAATATCCATCAGAGGATGGAATCTACTCCCTCGTAGGAGTAGATAAATTTCTGGTAACACCTCTTTAATTTGATGAAGATCCTCCTCAACGGGTGTGTTCTCAGGAGTCTGGGCTTTGATGGCCCTCCGAACTCTTCTATTATGGTTCCTCCTTTGAGTTCGGGTCAGTGGTACAGTCCTTGAGCTCGACCCGTTTTCAAACACGGGTGGTGGGAAAGTTATTCCCTCAGTCCGATCTTCAATGAGCATCACTTCTTTCCCCTTACTAGCAGCAGGGATAGCAGGCTTGATGGTAGTAGCTTTAGCCTTTTTGCAGGCAGGGAAGTCCTAAAGGCAGTTCAAACTGAATTCTGCAGACGGTTCTTGCATTTCTGGAGCAGTGATCTTCATTACCACGAATGGGGCTTTCCTGAGGATGATCTCGAGATCTTCGAATCCAGCTCTGAGTTTGACGATGGGAGCGACGTTACGGGCGCTGCGGTCCGTTGGCAGATTGCAAGAAAAAGTCAGCGTTGGGTAAGACATTGTAGTGGGCTTTAAAACAGAAAGTCTTAGGGTTAGCTTTATGGCCAATAACCTCGAAATCTTTAGTGCAACCACTGAAAATAGGGGTTGGTCTGTATACCGGGTGGGTCTTAATTTATGGGTATTTGTTAACATCTCTGTTTAAAAAGGTGTAAAATTTAATTAATATAAGAAAATTTCAAAGTGCGCGCAACACAACATGATTTTGTTTAATTTG
Organism: Phalaenopsis aphrodite; assembly: GCA_003013225.1. NCBI lineage: Eukaryota > Viridiplantae > Streptophyta > Magnoliopsida > Asparagales > Orchidaceae > Phalaenopsis > Phalaenopsis aphrodite. Next base: position 1,436,233 of record NEWO01000052.1, read on the forward strand.
TGAAATAGCAACTCAAATTTGGAAGGGAGATGTAAAGAAATTTTAGGACCCAGTGCGAAAACCAATAAGTGGCAAAAAATGCCCAAGTGGAATTAGTCCACTGACACACCTATTAGGGATTCAAACCCATATAAAAATTTAAAGAGTCCTTAATGGCCTTCTGAACCCCTCTGTTAAAAGATGGTTGAACAGTTAGTCCAGAAGTCCAAGGAGTTGGCTGTAGTTTCCCAAGACAGAAATGGGTAAAGTATGTAAACGGAAGAAGGGTAATTTAGCCCAAGAGGGACATGGACACATTACTGATGTGTGGAAATAATATTTCTTGATTTGTATGGAGAGAAAAGCACATCCCCAGCGGAGTCGCCATAAGCTGTTGGCGTTATTTCGGGGTTGGAGGGGAGTTGTCCGTAAGAAGCTGTCGGTCACCGGAATCGAAATCCCGTCACCCGCTTCGGAAGGACGTTGAAGTATGAAATCAAATTGACCCCATATTTTTCATAGTTTAAAATGAAAGAGCATTCTACCTCAAATCCTGTATCTATCCCGAAGGATATACATAAGACTTGAGGATGAGGCTCGATCAAATAAACTATGGCAAGTATGATGTCCGCTTGGTCTGCAAAACCTTTGTATTTGTCGGCAAGTTCACATATTTAATATAAAGGATTAAATAGGGTTTATATTAAGTTAGGTTCGGACATGCTTCCTATAAGGACAATCTCCTATAGTTAATTACGTCTTAAATGACCAAAGCCACCTAAGAAGACTCTCGATAAAAATCAAGAAATATTATCTTCAAGGAATTTTAAAGGGTAGGACTCTTCAACAAAATTAGATATAGAGGTGTGAAAGGGGATTGGTTCAAATTTTGAACATTTTATTATAGAATCCTAAGGTAGAAGAACTAGGGGTGTCATTGATCTAGAGGAGAACCCCAGTGACTTCCCAAGCTATCCTAATGTTTGACTTCAGTTTTGACGAGAAATATTTAGGTGTTTCATCCTGCCAATTTTATTAGTTAGGGCTTACATTAGTGTGAAATGATCAGGCGAATAGCTTGGAAGATATGAAAATTTAGGTCGTGACAAACGATAACCTCAAAATCTTAAGACGAGTTAGGGCTTATATTATATAGCAGGGCTATACAAAGGCCTAAAGATAAGGTGAGGATTTACGTTGGCAAGCAACCTCAAAGTCCTATGGCTTTGTTGTTTAAGTGTAAGGAAGGAAGATTGGTTTAGCTGAGGAAGACAGGTATTACTATTAAAGATGGTTGTGCTGCCCACCATGCTAGCTCCTTGCTGTGACGAGTCGAGTTTTCTAGTGTGTCAAGTTATAATGTTAAATCAAGTGGCCCTATGGTTGAAGTTCTTTAAATTTTATGAGGGCATATTAAAGTTGATTAGAGCGACACCGGTTAGGATCCTACGACTCACTCGTTCCGGCATCACTATTTTTTATTGGATTCACTTTGTCCAAATGAATTTACTAAACTCAACTTAATGTGTTCCATAATTTCATTTAAACCATGGGAAGCCTCGTTAGCAACCGTAGGTTACCTCCTCCGAGAGATTTCCGATCATCCAATAGAGAGATCATAATTTTGATGAAGTTGTGGTTTTGTGTGATGTTTGTGATTAAATTTTGAGTTGTTTTATATTTTTTATGTTGTGGCGGTGAGTTTTATCTTGGTTGACTTTAATTTTGGTTTCGGGTTATGGTTATGGTTAATATGCAAGTGTATGTAGGAAAATGCAAGCATGAAACATATAAGGAAAAGGCAAAAGAAAGACAGTACTATAAACTGTAAAAGAAAACCTGGCGAGCCTTCTCGTTCCACCACCTGAAACTTAAAAATGTATGTGAGGGCATTTATGAAGAGCAGGAAATGTAGAGCTCTAATAATTTTCCTAACCCTATGTCATATCTTGGCGGGTCCTTAAAAGTTTACTTAAGGATGACTTTATCAAACAAGAAACATATAAGGAAATTTTGAGTTGTTTTATGTTGTTGATGTTGTGGCGATGAGTTTTATCTTGGTTGATTTTAGTTTTGGTTTTGGGTTATGGTTATGGTTAATATGCAAGTTTATATAGGTAAATGCAAGCATGAAACATATAAGAAAAAGGCAGAAGTAAGACGGTACTATAAACTATAAAAGAAAACCTAGCGAGTATTCTCGTTCCACCACCTGAAACTTAAAAATGCAAGTGAGGGCATTTATGAATAGCAGGAAAAGTAGAGTTCTGATAATTTTCCTAACCCTATGTCATATCTTGGCGGGTCCTTAGAAGTTTAATTAAGGATGATTTTATCAAGCAAGATATATTAAGTTTAGTAGATCTTCGAGATGTCCAACAGATCTAGAGAAAGAAGCAGGTCCATCCTACTTTCTAGCTACCTGGTGGAAAATCCTGAGTCCTTTCTAAACTTGTTATATTGCTTAATAATTCATCCTATAAATACCCTTAATTCTCAGCGAACATTGAAGTCTCAATTATCCCTAAGAAAGGGGTAATTATCATTTATCATTTAATTTGAAAATTATGTGAGTGAATTCCCTCGAAGGGGAAGTTAGTGTAATTTGAACACTTAGCCAAATTTTTAATCTTAATTGGGCTTAGTGGTGTTTCAAGGATGTTTGATTTAATTATGTTTATTTCTCTAATCATCATTTAGTCAATTTTGATTTAGCCAAGGTCACCACTAAGCCCTTAAGGCCTAAGTGAGTGTCTTAATAATTTTTGAAAAGTGTTAAACCTTAAGTGATCATGATTCATGATTTGGGTTTTATTTGAAAATCAAAATAGGGGTATTAAATTGATTAATTGTTGACTTCAAAAGTCATACCCATAAGTCAAGGATCATTTAATTTTAGTAAACTTCTAAATTTTTTATTATTTTAAAAAATTATTAACCTAATTAAGAAAGTAGGGTTGGTTTCTACCAATTGACCCCTTTTGTTTCAAGCATCAAGTAAGATGATTAAGATTAGAGGTTACCCATTCCCCTCCTTGACTTAAGCCTAAATGTTAATTAAGGCTAATTTTCCAAAATTATACATTTTCTCCTAAGGCTCTAACACCTCATAATTTGTCAAATTCAATTCAAATGACTTTGAAGTTTTTATCCTACCTCATTCATAGGTCAATTGAGACATCAGATGAGAAAATATGATTTTTCAAAATTTAATTTAATTTATTTATTATTTTAATGCAAAAATAGCATTTTTCAAAGAAAATTCCTAACTTGACCAAGGTAAATTCAATCCCTTAAAATTTTTACTAGAGGTAGACCTAGACTAGAAAGGTCTTTGGACAAAACTTCATGATTTTTTTTAAATTCTGTGTCATTTATTAGAATTATTTCAAGTTTTGGGTTATTTAATAAAAATAAAATATTTTAGGTGGTGAAAATTAAGTTTTGTATTTTTGAAAAATTTCCCTAAGGTTAGAGGACTCATAGGAGCAAATTTTATAATTTTTTTATTTTTCTTTGATTTATTGGAATTATTTCAGTGAAAACTCATTTTTAGCCTTTAAAAAAATTTATTTTTAAGCTTTGAAATCCAATATCTTTATTTAGAAAATTAGGAAAAATATTCTAATTGTTCCTAAGTGATTAGGGGGCAATTTAGAACATTTTCATGAGTTTTATTATTTTTGAGGTTTTTATGAATTTCTAATTATTTAAATATTAAAAATAGGCTAAAAATCAAGTTTTTTAATTTAAATATAATTTTATTTTTATAAAATTACCTTGATCACAGAGAACTCAAAAAACTAAATTTAATAATTTCTTGAGTTGTATTTTGATTTTTAAAAAATCATTTAAATGTCAAAAGTAGTATTTATCTTTAAAAATCAACTTAAGTTGTCAAATGAACTCAAAATACTTTAAAATTTTTATGATGAGTTCTCTAGATCATAAACCACAGTGGAGACCAAAAATAAATTTGTTTGAATCTTTATATTTTTCAAAATTAATTATTTTAGTAATTTGGTGTTTGTAAAATTTAAGGATATTTTAAATGACTTGACGTATGAAATTATTTCCAAAAGCTTTTCTCGTCATTGTGCACCTTTAAAAATTTTCTTAGGATTTTCTAATTAATATACTAATTTTCATGATTATTTTAAAGAAATAATGTGGAATAACTTGAAAAATTTGGATCTCTGTATAAAAACCTTTTTTGACTTTAGAAAAATCAGAGGATATTTCCCTTGACAGAGGCTGCAACATGCCAAAATTTTAAGCTAAGATGATGTGCCAATATGCATGGAGAATCAAATGATTGAAAAGAGTGTTTAATTAATTAAAAATAAAAATATTCATAAAATGGTCTTGAAATTTATTCCACATTGTTCTCCTCTATTCAATAAGCTTTTGAGTATTTTTATTTTATTTTTGTGATTTTTCTACACAAAGTTATGAATTTTCTAATTTAAGGGTATTTAAATAAAAAAGAAAAGCCCTATTAATCTATTTAAACCGCGCGTGCTAGCTCATCCTATGACGGCCCCGAAGGCATGCCTGGCACGCTCTGGTTGGACGCCACCGTTCACATAGCTTACTGACTCGGCCCGCTGTTTATGTCCCGAGGCGTTGTGCGTCTCAATCTTGGCCATCCATGTGATACACACGCGATCGGACGGCTCCCCATCATCGTCCCTGATAGAATGATCCTGTGACCGTCCACACTAAAATCCTAAGATCTAAGCCTAGACTCAACCAAATTACCTCGGGTTTGATCTTATGGACTTGTCTAAGTGAGACGAATATATCCTTATAGTAATCATGCAATTAAATTAAGCCTAATTAAATGGAGAATCGAAATGGGCTCGGGATGAGGTGAGGCTTTATACCTTTGCTGTGAGAAGTGAAGCTTCGATCAGAGGGGTTCGGCACGTTCGTTGGGGTCCAAGGAGGCTAGGGATTGAGTCCCTTATTGTGGTGTAAGTAGGGGTGTAAACGAATCGAACACGAACGAACAGAGCTTGTGTTCGTGTTTGGTTCGTTTGAAATTTAGTTTGTTTGAAATAAGCTCGTGTTTGAAATTGTTCGTGAAGTCACTGTTCGTGTTCGTTTCTTAACGAACGAGCCGAACACGAGTCGAAGACGAGCTGTTCGTGAACAACAAGCCAGTTTGACATCTCTAATATTAATATATATAAATTAATTATATAACTTATATTATATAAATATATAATATATATAAGTATATTACTAATATAGTATATTCATATACTATTATTATTATTATTTTATTATATATTATAATTTATAAAATTTAATTTTTTGAATATCATAATTTTTTTTATATATAATTATTTTAAATTATTTTATATTTCGAACAATAACAATTCGAACACGAACAAACACATCACTGTTCGTGTTTGGTTCATTAAACTAACCGAACGAAAAAAATTTATTCATGTTCATCTCGTCTACTTATCGAACAAATCTAACACAAACTCATTGACGAACCGAACACGAACTGTTCGCAAACAACGAGCTTTTTTGACAGCCCTAGGTGTAAGGCCTAGGTATGAATTCGATCATCGCCGGGTTTGGGTGTTGGTCTAGAGCTATGGTAGAGGCTCTGTGAGAGGGGTATTTTATGGGGTTTTGGCTTCTTTCACTATTGTGAAGGTGTGGGTGAAGTTAATTTGAGTTTGGTGGACTTTGGAGGTGTATTGGGTTCTTTCCTAGTTTCTGACAAGGTTTCGAGCTCAAAATTGTGCTTCGGCAATGGGAAGTGGTGAGGGAAAATGGTCGGAATGCATTGAGGGGATTTTAGGGAAGCTCTGTGTGAAGTTTGGAGTGGCCTCCGTAGGAAAATTTTAGCATACCTCCCATGGCCGTGGGAGGTGAGTTTTTATAAAAATGACCATGGGGTGGCTCTCAAAGCACAAGTTTGGGTGCATTGTGGTGTTTAGGTTGAGGGCAGATGAGCTCTTCATTTTGATTTGGATGAAATAGCCTCTAGGTTGGATTTGGGTGAGGGGCCATCGGGGTGGCTCTCAATTTTGAGATTTTCAGGGGGAGGTGGCTAGGAGCTCAGGGAACCCAAAGGAATCCATAACAACAATTTAATGCAAATGTGCTTTGATTTGGCAAAGATATCTTAAGCATGTGCGTTTTTGGAAATAATATCCCTTAATTTGAGGGACCTTTGGTCCATGGCTTAAGTTAGGTGGCTTCATGGTGTTTGTACTGGTCACTAAGTCCAACTAATGGTTGTGATGGAGTTAATTTGGTAACTTTAGGGTGATTAGGTCACATTTAGTGCATGGGTCCAAGTGGGTGCAAATGACCAAAACTTGGGTTTGGGCTAGGCTAGCCATGTAAATTGGCAAAATAAATATTGCATTTGGTGTAGATGATCCTAAGGAACAACTTTAATGATGAATGGAAATGGTTTTGAGTTCAATTGAAGGGTCAATTTGAGGGAATTTTGAACCTGAGTCAATTTGGTTATGTTGGGCTAGGTTTGGATCTAGCTTGGGTTAGCCTTGGGCTAAGTCCAAATTTATTGTTGTAAATTGTCAATATGGACCTCATGAAGAGTTTTCAACATGAATTGGATTCCAATTTAGAGGCTAAGGCAATCAATTGGGTGAAATTTTGGGACTTAGCCAATTTGGGGCTAAATTTGAGAATTTTGGTTTTAGGCAAAGTCAAATGGATATGAGGCTTCACCAAGGCCAATTGATGTTTGATTTTAATATATAGGAATGTTATCAAGATTTTTCAGCATTAATTGGGGCCAATTGACTAGGCTATAGGTTTAATTTGGTAAGATTAGGTCATATGGTCAAAATTGGGGATATGACCCAAATCAAAATTGGGCTCAAATCATGGGCCAGTTGAGCTTAGATTTGGTTTAATTTGGTCATATAAAAAGTGAATTTTAGTTTAGGATTGAAATTGAGGTCAAATTGATGGACATTTGAATTGAATTTCGGGGAATTTGGGTCTTCAAAGGCAAATTTGGGGGTTTTGGTTAAAGATGGTCAAATTGGCCAAATTGGGTCATGTGATAGTTGTGAGAAATGAAATTGGGAATATTTGGGAGTTATTTGGATTTTATAGGAATTTTTTGAATTTTGGGTCCAAGAGGGCTATTTTGGTAATTTATGGGTGTTTTAGGGTAAAAGGCCAAGATGGGTATTTTGGTAGAGTTGAGGTACCAACCATCACCAACAAGCCATGGACCAATGAAAACCCCATTTTGGGTCCTCTACATAGTGGTCTTAGCAAAACCATAGCCCTAGGGCATGTAGGTTTAGTGGACTATCCATATGAGTATCCCAAAAGATCAAGAGATGTAGGCTAGAAATTTGAGTTTAGGGTTGTGAGTGAATGTGCGTGTATATAAGTGTAGTGAGTGTAGTGAATGCCTTAGCTCCAGAGCAACACCCAGGGTTAAGCTTAAGGTCCAACAGTCTTAAGGGTGACTCATCTTGAGTATCCCCCATTGTGATCCCACCTACTAAATGCTAGAGGTTAGCACCAATATGTGGAGCTTCAAGTTGAGTAAAGAAGAGGGTAGAATTTCTAATGGTGAGGGCTCCATTTCTAGTTTTCTAAGAATAGTCAATAGGAAAATCTTATGGCTAGATCTTAGGCTACTAAAAGGGAAAAACTAAACCTCAACCAAAAGTGATGTCAACAATACATGAGTGTGGACACTGCTAGAACTCTTCGAGACCACATTGAGTTTTTCATGGGTGTGGTCATGCCCAGGACTAGACTTGAACATGTCGTGGTACCTCTGAGTGTGTTCGTAGAGAAGATTCACATGATCATGCCAGAACAAAAAAGAGGGCATAACAACTTTGGTTCAAAGTGGATACACCAGATCAATGGGTAATGCACATCTAAGTTATTTTTTATAAAAAATGAGGTCAACAAGTTCTTCTGATCAAGTCTCCACCCCATATAACAGACACTATCACTATGATATGGACAGTGTTTCCTCAGATTGGCTCATCCAATTCATATTATACTGATGCTTTCTCGTTCCACTGGGTTTGTACCCTAAGGACCACACTCTTTGATCTTTCTTGCCCAAATCAGTTATATGAACAAGCTTCAAAGTTGCATAGACTCTTATGTGCGGTGACCATACTCCTTATGATTCTTGTAAATTTTGTTTGTATTTCAAGGGAAAGCTTTTATTCTCATAGTGGAGTCTTCTTAATGTACCCAGTCTCCTAAATAGCTTCCACCAACTTCGTTAATGAAACCCTCAATTGAGTTGTGTTCCTCGTTCGTCAGTCGACCAATCATTCGATCCACTCTATCTTCATGAATTATGATTTGCCTCTCTATCTATACGAGAATATCGACCTCTTTTTCATTTTGGGGGAGGGCCATTCTTCTCCTTTCATCCGTCATTTTGCGAGCGGCAACCAAATTTTTTGCCTTTTGAAATAGGCTTGTTGACATATTCTTCTGCCTTAATATCATCATTGAACAACTCCAAATGTTTAACCAAGGATAAGGTTTAGGTAAATCCATGAAGGATTTAAATTGGGCACTTCTTAGCTCTTGCGTTAAAGCAACCTTTGCTATCACAGGCTTCAGGTTTTGTACTTCTAGCATCACGTTCTAAAGTCGATTGATGCATGTACATGGGTTGTCAACTGACATTTGTTTGATTTGCCATAAAGCTTCAGAATCCTTGCTCAGCTTTCGGGCAACACCGAACTGTGTTGTGATTAGCTTTCTAGACTAACCGAAAGAAGAGATAATTTGTAGTGGGAGTCAATTGAACCATATGAGGACCGAATCCTTAGTGTATTGCAGAATAGTCAATACTTCTAAGAGCCGCAAAGTTTGAGAAGGCATATAGCTGACTTTGGGATCCCTTAATTTGTAAGTGTCATTAGCGTTGTTTCATATTCATAACAGCTTGAAGCAGGGTATTAATGACTCTTCGATTTTAAAACTCCATCTCTTGATAATCATTTGGTCGGCAAAACATGCTATCAGTTGACTGAGAGTTCTTCGGTCGGCTAGAAAGACTTGAAGCGGCATTCTATAGAGAACACTTTATAGAGACCTTTTTATCTTTATAATGCATATATGCAATCAGTTAGAGGGTGCATCACCTTAGTTTGATGAACAGTTTTCCATAGTCTGGTTGAAGGGGTTGATGACGGACCATTGTCCCTCATATCAGATGCACACTATTTTCTTTATTTGGATATACTTTTCTGTGGTCGGCCCATTATCCAATCGAATGGAATGATGTTTGTCTCTATTGATTGTTCAATGCGATCATTTGATATCTTCTTAATGCGGCCGTTGGATTTCCTTAGAGTTCTAGTGATCATATTTTCAATGTATAATTATTATCTTATCTTTCAAATAAATTATTTCGTGATTCATTTTATACATACAACCTAAAAATGCCTACGGTGTTGAACTAATTTTTTCCCTGAAATTTTTTGTTAGGATATCCTCGTATAATTATGATCATTGTTTTTAACTATCATAATAAATCGTAGGAAATATGAACATTTATTTTAATAAAATCTTTCCAGTATCTAATGATTTAAAGTAAAATTTTCCTAATCAATCGAAGAAATCCTGGCCGAGTATGTTTGCTAGTTTAATATTATAAAAATAAAATTAACTTTCGCGAAGGAATTAACGTGGAAATCGCCGTGACCATGCATTCCTTTCGCCGATATTATGATATTTATTTCTTTGTCACGATCTCCGTATTTTAAATAAATGAAAATACAATAGCGGATTTTACGAAAACAAATCAAATAAACTCTCGGCTATTTTAAGATCCAAAATAATTTAACTTTTTTTAATACTTGAGAAATCGCACTCTTAAAAGAAAAAAAAATTAAATTCTTAGTTTAAATATTATTATCTCAATAATTTCATTTTCAGAAAAACTCGTGGGCATTAAGTGTCATCAAGACATTATTTAATTTAATGTGAGACTAAGCAAGATTTATATCTTGCATTTTCATCAAAGTTCAGACTAACATAATTGGCTGTTTTTAAAGCAAAATGTAGTACCATTTCCGTGAAATTTATTCTCTGAAATTCATACTCCTTATAGTTTAAACTATATTTTAAGCTACATAATCATAAGCATTTGTTTTAGTGTAGAATGATGTCTTTTAGATATTTCCCATCGTTACTCCAAAGCAACTATGATTTTCGTCTGCGCCGACCGACAATTAAATGCTTAATAACACGTCAACATTAAATTTCAATAAAAAATACCAATTTGCCTTCCCAACAACTTAGTATAAATTCACGTTCCCATTGCCGTTGTTACAGTGATATCGTTGTTCAAGGCTTTAATGTGGCTGATAACTGGGATTAGCTTCGTGGCTGACACAAAGGTACGTAGTAAAATTCAGTAGAATAATTTGGATACGAAGTACTAAAATCTGGGTATAGAGCTCCCTGACATCCAAAGTAAGGCCTTTGAGGGCTTGTTATTGCTGCTGGGTTAGGAATTCCACAATTCTATTTCATTAAAATCCCTCAAATTGGCATAACACAATGGTGTAAAAATAATATATTGGAAATATGGGGCAGACTTGCGGGTTTCGTGACCAAGGAGCTATTGGCAAGTCTTAAGAGCTTGTTTGGATTGAAGGGAGCTCCACATCCATGTTCTATTCCTTGAACAACTTGGAACAACAAAACTCTATTTGTTTTTCTTTTTCTTCACAAGTTTCATAGATTTTATTTTTTTTATTATATGCAGTGCTAGTTAATTTAATTAATCAATTTGCATAGAAATAAGCTTATATTATTTGCTTATATGTGAAGTGTATACCAAAAATATTATAAGAGTGAATGCATTAGCGAGGTTCAAACAAAACCTGAAAGTTAAGCTCTTGTGAACTTTTCACTCGTGTTAAAGTTAAACATGTTAAAAGACTTGAAAAAAAACCTTGGATATGGAGCAAAGACATTAGGGAGAATTTAACAAAATCATTTTAAACATCTTTAAGAAACTCAGTCCTATTAAAGTCAACCAAGTGCTCAAGCTACTAGAAAATGTTCACAAGAAAATCAACTTCCTCAAACTGCTTGATTATTAATTTAAGCTCATTAGCAACATCCTTTCTTCAGTTTATTGCACTTTATGGGTCCTATACATTTGTTTTCTTATACAATCATTTTTGTATGCTCAAAATTAATTCCAAATGTATAAATAATGGATCGTTGGGAGAACAAAATATACTAAAATATGCATCACTTTTATTTTAACCAATATGTTTTCTTCTTAGGGCTTGTTCTTCCTCTTCAAATTAGGCAACAAGGTATACATATGTAGCCTATTTTATATACTTATGAGATATAAAACTTTTGGCTTTTCCCACCATCCCTTATTTATAAAGTAGTAAAGATTCTTTAGAAAGTTCAAAGTGATACTCCATATTTACAAAAAAATTATAGGAATGTTTTTTATGAATGCAAATTAAGAATTAAATAGTTTGATGTTGTTGATTAATTACTCTAATAAAGTTGCCGAGCATACATTGAGTTTGGGTGATTGTGATAGAGGTCAATTGGACATGCAATTTTAAAATAAGTTTGGCCAATTTTTCTTGATGTATCTATTCTATATTAAATAATTCCTTAATGTTAATATATTATTATTCTCCGGATTCATTAAAATTTCTCCAGTTGGTTAAGCATCGTAGCCTAATGCTTCATTTTATACTTCCTATGTACTTCTCTAAAAATCAATTTAGGTTTTCGGCATACATTGAAGCTTAATACACCAAAATAATATATATTTTTTAAGTATACATTTTATGTTTATTTTTTGTGATATTGCACTTTAAAGAAGGGTATTTTCATGTTTTTGTTGCAGGCATATGAATTTTAGGCATTTGGAGCAAAAATAGCAAAAAAGGTGAAATTGGGATCCAAAATAGTGAATTTTTATATTCTGGCGCCTGAAACGTTTCTTTATGGAGAGTTGACGCCTGAAGTGTCGTTTAACAGAGAGCTGGCGCATGAAGCGCCAAAACCTAGAACAACGTTGTCCTAAGCAAGTTGGCGCCTAAAGCGCCAGAACCAACGTCTGAAGCGTCAGGGATGACTTTTTGCAGATTAAGGCAGTTAGGGACAAATTTTGCACATATTTCAAGTGGGACACTTATTCTAAACACTCCATTGAGTGATTCAATGCATCTAAACACTTTGAAAGGTTCTTTTATGAAGAGATATGTCTCTTAGATCAATAGACATGTCTTTTGAATTCGAAAGTGTTAACTTTTAGACAGAATTTTGGAGAGAATTTTTAATTCTTTTTGGAGTGAGGCCGCCTCAAATAAAAGAGAGGGAAGTCTGGTGTGTGAGGAAGAGAGACAGTAAGAGGGATTTTCGAAGAAGGCAAGGGAGAGAGAGAAAGTCAAGGGGTTGGAGATTTTCTTCAAGGATTGTAACAAGAGAGGGAAGGTGAGAGATTTTTCTTTATTACTTTTCTAATAGAGAATTGAGAGTGCTTGTGAAGAGGGAAAGTGCTTAAAGAGAACTTCTAAGAATTTTCTTGGGAAAGATTGTGAGATAAGTTATGTTCTTTTATTTCTTTATTTTGTAAACTTATTTCTATATAAAAAAACAGTGTTTTGTCGTATCATTCTCATGAATTCTGTGTAGTCTTCTTTATCCTTCTCCCGTACAATGAGATTTAGTTTTATGAAGAATTGATTTTGTTTAATATGATTTTAAATGTTAATAATTTGTAATTATTTGAACTCTGATCTTCATTTTTTTTTTATCTGGCTAATTGAAATATTAAAATGTGTTGCGAAACATATGTTCTAAAAGGGCTACAAATTCTACAACATAGGGGAGAATCACATTTAATTCCATGAGAAAAGATGTCATCTATGGGGTTAAGTATAAACAATAAGGGAAATATACTTTGTTGGATGCAAATTTAGAGGTTTGAAGGTGACGGATTAAAATCCCCAATTTGGTCTAGAAGACTGCAAGCTAAAGCGAGATTGTTAGCCATTAGCTGATGGAATAGTCGGAGCTCTAGAGTGGCAGCTGGTATCCTCCCAGCCTAACCACAGAATTAGGGCAAAACTCTGGATTAGTCAATGTTCTTCATAAACTTGGAAGAGGGTAAAGAATATGATTGCTCCTATTTGAAACAAAATATTCTATTAAAATATTCTTAAGTGATTTTAATTTCTTCATAATCCATATTTTCATTATAAAAGAGAATGATGCCTTCTTAAATTTAAACTCTTCGTTACAAAAATATTGTTTAGTTTTCGCAAGTTTACTTTTGAAAGTTTAGCAATTTGCTCAATTAACTTTCTCTCTTAATTGCATTTTATTTAGCATTCACACATTTACTCTAGATTTCAATTTTGTACTTCACTTTTATAATTTAAAATGTAGTTTACAATATAATCATAAGAATTTACCTATAAGCATTTTCAACTTCATTGTGAGATCGATATCTAAGACTCCATTAGAGCCTTTTATTACTTGAGTTATACAAAGATTTGTGTTATTTTTATGGGCTTTGAAAGTTTAAGAATTTCTGAAAAGAAAAAACTATTTCTACGAAAGTTATTTTTGTTGGGATTAAATTAAAAATTTAGTATTATATTGTTGACCTCAATTTTGGTTGAGGTTTAGTTTCTCCTCTTTAATAGCCTAGGGTCTAGCCATAGGACTTTTTCTGTTGACTATTCCTAAAAAACTAGACTTGGAACCCTCACCATTAGAAATTCTACCCTCTTCTTTACTCAACTTGGAGTTCCACATATTGCTCTCTACCTCTAAATACTTAGTAGGTGGGGTCACTGTGGGGAAACACAAGACGAGTCACTCTTAGGATTGCTGAACCTCAGGGTTGACCCTGGGTCTTAGCCTGGAGCTAAGGCATTCACTACACTCATCTACACCCACACTCACTCATAACCCTGAACTCGAATTTCTAGTCTAGATCCCTTGACCTTTTGAGATACTCATATAGATGGTCCCCTAAACCTACTAGCCCTAGGGCAATGGTTTGACTAAGATCACTATGTAGAGGACCCAAAATGGGGTTTCCTTTGGTCCATGGCTTATTGGTGATGATTGGTGCCTCAACTCTACCAAAATACCCATCTTGGCCTTTTACCCCTAAGACACCCCCTAATTACCAAAATACCCCTCTTTAACCCAAAATCCCAAAATTCCAAAAATTCCCAGAAAATCTCAATAAATCCCAAATATTCCCAATTTCATTTCTTTTAACTACCACATGACCCAATTTGTCCAATTTGACCATCTTTAACCAAAATCCTCAAATTGCCCTTTAAAGACCCAAAATTCCCCAAATCCATCTCAAATGTCCACCAATTTGATCTTAATTGACCCCAATTCCAATCCTAAACTTAGAATCACTTTTGATATGACCATAATAAACCAAATCCAAGCTCAATTGGTCCATTATTTGAGCCCAATTTTGATTTGTGTCAAAATCCCAATTTTGACCATATAACTTATTCTTACACAATTGGACTCATAGCCTATTCAATTGGCCTCAATTAATGTTGCAAAATCCTTATGACATTCCTATACATCAAAATAAACCATCAATTGACCTTGGTGAAGTTTCAAATCCATTTGATTTTGGCCTAAATCCAAAATTCTCAAATTTAGCCCCAAATTGGCTAAGTCCCCAAATTTCACCCAATTGATTGCCTTAACTTACAAATTGACATCCAATTCATATTCAAAACTATTCATGAGGTCCCTATTGACCATTTATAACAATTAATTTGGAGATAGCCCAATGCTAACACAAGCTAGACCACCTAGCCCAACATGACCAAATTGATTAAAGTTCATAATTTCTTCAAATTGACCTTTCAATTGGGCTCAAAACCATTTCCATTCTTCACCAAAGTTGTTCCTTGTGATCATCTACACCAAATGCAACAATTAATTGAGCCAATTTACATGGCTATCCTAGCCCAAACCCAAGTTTTGGTCATTTGCACCCACTTGGACCCATGCACTAAATGTGACTTAACCACCTTAAAGCCACCAAAATAACTCCACCACAGCCATTAGTTGGACCTAGTGACCAGTCCAAACACCATGAAACCACCTAAATCAAGCCATGGACCAAAGGTCCCCCAAATTAAGGGATCTTATTTCCAAAAATGCACATGTATAAGATATCTTTGCCAAATCCAAGCACATTTGCATTAAATTGTTGTGATGGATTCCTCTAGGCTCCCTAAGCTCCTAGCCACCTCCCTCTGGCCGGCCGGCCAGTCTAGTGGCCCAAAAAACTTAAAACCGAGAGCAACCCCCCATGGCATCTCACCCAAATCAAACCTAGAGGCCAGCTCATCCAAATCAAACTGTGGAGCTCCTCTGCCCTCCACCTAAGCACCACATTACACCTCCTAATTGGCCAAGACAGCCACCATAACCCCAATTTTATAAAAGGCCACCTCCATGTCCATTGATCTAAGTGCTGAAAATTTCTCAGAGAGGTCTCTCCAAACTTCACACAGAGCTTCCCTAAGATCCCCTTAGTGCATCCCAACCATTTTTCCTCACCCATTCCCCTTGTCAGAGCTCAATTTTGAGCTTGAAACCTTGCCGGAAACCAGAACAGAGCCCAATACACCTCTACACTCCATCAAACTCCAATTGCTTGTGCCTACATCTTCACAAGAGTGAAAGAAGCCAGAGCCCCATAAAATTCCCCTTCCATAGAGCCTCTACCATAGCTCTAAACCAACACCTGAAAAAGAGCTTGGTCGAATTCACACCTAGACTTCACACCAAGACTAGGGACTTAATCCTTAGCCTCCTTGGACCCCAACGAACGTGCTGAGCACCTCTGATTAAAGCTTCCCTTCTCAGAGCAAAGGTATAAAACTCCTCCTCCTCCCGAGCTTGTTTTGATCCTCCATTTACTTAAGCTTGATTTCATGGCACCTTAACCGTATGGATATCTTCGTCTCACTTAAACGAGTCCATAGGATCAAACCCGAAGTGATTTGGTTGAGTCTAGGCCGAGATCTTAAGGTTTTAGTGTGGACGGACACGGGATCATTCCATCGGGGACGATGAAGGAGAGTCGTTCGATCAAGCATGTATCAAATGAACGGGGGAGATCGAGCTGGACAGCGCTTCGGGACATAAACCGCGGGCCAAGTCAGCAGCTACGTGGACGGCGACATCGAACCAGAGCGCGCCACGCATGCCTTCGGAGCTGCCTAAGATTTAGTCAGCACGCGTTGTTTAAATAGATAAATAGGGCTTTTTCCTATTTATTTAAATACCCTTAACTTAGAAAATCCATAACTTTGTGTAGAAAAATCACAAAAATAAAATAAAAAAACCCTCTTGCTCAGTGAACAGAGGAGAATAATGTGGAATAATTTTCAAGCCCATTTGATGCATTAAAAATTTTTAATTAATTAAATACTATCTGGAATCATTTGATTCTCCATGCATATTGACACATCACCTTGACTTAAAATTTTGACATATTTTAGCTTCTGCAAGGGGGAACATTCTTTAATTTTTTCAAAGTCGGAGGAGGTCCCTATACAGAGATCCATATTTTTCATCATCTTCCATATTATTCCCTTAAAATAATCATGGAAATTAGCATATTGATTTTAAAATCCTAAGAAAATTTTGAAAAGTCTACCATAATCAGAGAAACCTTTGAAAATAATTTCATGGGTGAAGTCATTTAAAACATCTTTAAATTTTACAAATACTAAATCACTAAGATAATTGATCTTGAAAAATATAAACATTTAAATGACTTGATTTTTGATCTACACTGTGATTTATGATCCAGAGAACTCATCATAAAAGTTTCAAAATATTTTGAGTTCATTTTATAACTTAAACTGATTTTTAAAGATAAATATCACTCTTGGCACTTAAATGAGTTTTAAAAAAATCAAAATATAACTCAAAAAATTATGAAACTTAGTTTTTTGAGCTCTCTATGATCAGGGGTATTTTAAAAAAATAAAATTATATTTAAAGTAAAAACTTGATTTTCAGCCTATTTTAAATATTTAAAATAATTAAAAATTCATAAAAATCACAAAAATAATAAAACTCATAGAAATGTTCTAAATTGCTTCCTAATAACTTAGGAACAAATAGAATATTTTTCCTGATTTTCTAAATAAAGATATTTATTTTCAAAGCTTAAAAATAATTTTTTAAAAGGCTAAAAATGTGTTTTCACTAAAATAATTCCAATAAATCAAGAAAAAATCCAGAAAAATATAAATTTTTCTCCTCTGAGTTCTCTGACCTTGGGGAGATTTTTCAAAAATATAAAATTTAATTTTCACCACTTAAAGAATTTTATTTTTATTAAACAACCCAGAATTTAAAATAATTCTAATAAATCACAGAGAATTCAAAAAATTATGAAATTTAATCCAAAGGCTTCTCTAGTCTAGGTATACCTCCAGTAAAAATTTCAAGGGAATAAAATTTACGTTGGTCAGGCTAGGAATTTTCTTTGAAAAATCCTATTTTTGCATTAAAATAATTATATAAATTAAATTAAAGTTTAAAAAATCACATTTTCTCCTCTGATGTCTCAATTAAGCCATGAATGAGGTAGGATAAAAAATTCAAAGTCATGTGAATTAAATTTCACAAATTATAAAGTGTTAGAGCCTTAGAGGCAAATGTGTAATTTTGGAAACCTTGCCTTAATTAACATTTAGGCCTAATTCAAGGAGGGAAAATGGGTAACCTCTGATCTTAATCAATTTATTTGATGTTTGAAACATAAAGAGGTTTAATTGGCAGAAACCAATCTCACTTTCTCAATTAAGATTAATAAATTTCTAAATTATTAAAATTTGGAAGTTATTTAAAATTGAATGATCCTGGACTTAGGGGTATGAATTTTGAGGTTAATCAATTTAATACCCCTACCTTGATTTTTAAATAAAATTCAAATCATGACCATTTAAAATTTAATCCTTTTCAAAACTAATTAAGACACTCACCTAGGTCTTAAGGGCTTAGTGGTGACTTAGGCTAAATCAAAATTGACTAAAAGAGGATTAGAGAAATAAACATAAACAAAATCAAACATCCTTGAAACACCACTAAGCCCAATTAGGATTAAAATTTGGCTAAGTGTTCAAATTACAAAAACTTGCCCCTTTAAGGGTCTTCACCCACATAACATTCAAAATTAAATGATAAATGATAATTACCCCTTTCTTAGGGATAATTGAAACATCGATGTTCACTGAGCATTAAGGATATTTATAGGATGGACCATTAAGCAAAATGATAAATTTAAATGGACTCGAGGCTTTTCACTAGTTGGTGAGGGAGAGGCATGGACCAGTCTCCCCCTCTTAACTTGTTAGATACCTCAGAGGCCTATTAAACTTAATATTCTTTGCTTAAAGGAATCATCCTTAAAATTTTAAGGACTTAACAAAATACAACATAGAGTTAGGAAAACCCCCCCAGAACTTTACTTTTTCTTCTCTTCATAAATACCCATAAAATGCATTTTAAGTTTCAGGTGGTGGAACGAGAAGACTCGCCAGGTACGCTTTTACATTTTATAATGCCGCCTTTCTTCTGCCTTTTCCTTACATGTTTTATGCTTGCATTTACCTACATGCATGAAAAAAACATAAGCTTGCATGTTTATCATAATCATAACCATAGCCAAAACCAGAACTAAAATCAACCAAGATAAAATGCACCGCCACAACATTCAAAATATAAAACAACTCAAGATTTAATCACAAACATCATACAAAACCAAAACTTCAACTAAACTAACATGCCTCTATCGGATGATCGGGAATTCCTCCGAGGAGGTAACCTACGGTTGCTAACGAGGCTTCCCACAGTTTAAATGAAATTATGGAACTCATTAAGTTGGGTTTAATAAGTTCATTTGGACTAAGTGAATCTAATAGAAAATAGTGATGCGTGAACGAGGGAACCGTAGGATCCTAACCGGTGTCGCTCTAATCAACTTTAATATGCCCATCATAAAATTTAAAGAGCTTCAACCATAAGGCCACCTGATTTGATATTATAACTTGACACAATAGCTAACTTAAACTCGTCGCGGCAAAAGCTTGGAGCTAGCAAGGTGGGCAGCACGACCATCTTCAACAAAAAAACTTGTCTTCCCCAGCTAAACCAATCTTCCTTCCTTAGACTTAAACAGCAAAGCCATAGGACTTCGAGGTCGCTTGCTTATGCAACGTAAATCCTCACCTTACCTTTAGGCCTTTGCAGAGCCCTGCTATACAATATAAGTCTTAACTCGTCTTAGGATTCCGAGGTTGTCGTTTGGCACGACCTAAATCCTCATATCTTCCAAACTATTTGTGTGATCATTTCACACGAGTGTAAGCCCTAACTAATAAAATTGGCAGGATGAAACACCCAAACATTTCTCCTCAAAACTGAAGCAAAACATTAAGATAGCTTGGGAAGTCACCGAGGTTCTCCTCTAGATCCATGACATCCCCTACTTCTTCTTCCTTTGGATTCTATAATAAAATGTTCCAAATTTGAATGAATCCCCTTTCACACCTCTATGTTTGATTTCGTTGAAGAGTCCTACCTTTTGAAATTCCTTGAAGATAATATTTATTGATTTTTATCGAGAGTCTTCTTAAGTGACTTTGGTCATTTAAAATGTAATTAACTATAGGGGCTTGCCCTTATAGGAAGCATGTCCGAACCCAGCTTAATATAAACCCTATTTAATCCTTTATATTAAATAGGGGAACTTGTCGGCAAATACAAAGGTTTCGCAGACCAAACAGACGTCATACTTTCCTTAGTTTATTTGATCGAGCCTCATCCTCAAGTCTTGTGTTTATCCTTCGGGATAGATACAGGATTCGAGGTACAGTGCTCTTTCATTTTAAACTATGAAAATTATGGGGTCAGTTTGATTTCATACTTCAACGTCCTTCCAAAGCGGGCAACGAGAATTTGATTCCGACGACCGACAGCTTCTTACGGGCAACCCCACAAACCAACCCGAAATATCGCTGACAGCTTCTGGCGACTCCGCTGGGGATCGGCTTTTCTCTCCATACAAATCAAGAAATATTATCTTCACACATCGGTAATATGTCCATGTCCCCCTTGAACCAAATTACCCTTCTTCTGTTGCCATACTTTACCCATTTCTGTCTTGGGAAAGTACTGCTAACTCCTTGGACTTCAGGACTAGTTGTTCAACCATCTTTTGAACAGAGGGATTCAGAAGGCCATTAACGACTCTTTAAATTTTTATGTGGGGTTGGACCCCCAATAGGTGTGTTGGTGGATTAACTCCACCTGGGCATTTTCTGCCATGAATTGGGTCCCGCACTGGGTCCTAAACTTTCTCACAACTCCTTTCCACATTTGGTTTGATACTTCACGGATTGAACTAACTCGTGTTGTGCTGCGCGCACTTTGAAACTTTAATTTAATTTTACACCCTTTTAAATAAAGATGTTAAAATTACCTGTAAATTAAGACCCGCCCGGTCGACAGATTAACCTCTATTTCTTCAGTGCTTGCACTAAAGATTTCAAGGTTTTTGGCCATATAGCTGACCCTAAAACTTTCTGTTTTAAAGCCTGTTGCGATGGCTTACCCAACGCTGACCTTTGCTTGCAACCTGCCGACGGACCGCAACGCCCGTAACGTCGCTCCCACCATCAAGTTCGGAACTAGATTTGAAGACCTCAAGGTTATCCTCGGGAAAGCCCCTTTCGTGGTAATGAAGGTCGCTGCCCCGGAAGTTCAAGAGCCGTCTGCAAAATTCAGTTTGAGCTGCCTTCAAGACTTCCCTGCCGGTAAGAATGTTAAAGCTGTCGTCATCAAGCTTACTATCCCCGCAGCTGCTAAGGGGAAGGAAGTGATGATTGTCGAAGATTCGACTGAAGGATTAACTGTTCCACCACCTGTGTTTGAAATCGGGTCAAGCTCAAGGACAGTACCACTGACCCGAACTCAAAGGAGGAACCGCAATAGGAGAGTTCGGAGGGCCATCACAGCCCAGACTCTTGAGAACACACCTGATGAGAAGGAGCCTCATCAAATTGAATCGGTATTACCAGAAGTTTACCCACTCCTGTGAGGAAGTAGATTCCATCCTCTGACAGATACTGATGGATATGAGAGTATGCGGAAGATTGCTCCTGCATTACCATCACCTCATGGACATGGTGAGAAGGGAAAGAAATTCAGCCCCATCACCCGAGTAAGTGCAGTCTTCAGAAGGCTTGCTATTAAAGAAGGATATTCTGTTAGTGAACTACTTAGACGAGTGGGACATGCGATTTCCCCTTATATGAAGAATGAAATTTTGAAGGATATTAAGTCCACTAGAAAATCTCGTAGGTCGACTATAGAGTCACCTACTCGTATTTCCGTTTGGCTATGTTTGGGAAACCGAGTCGATACTGTTATGGCCACCACCGATCATACCACCCCCAGAACCACAGGTCGCCGGTCGATTAAGTCAAGATTGGGTCCGAGAGGTTCACCCGTTATTTCTACAATCGTGGAAAGAAAGACTGGACGGTTACCTGACACTGTAGCCCGCCTACTCCACGGAGAGTATACCTTCCCTCGACATACCGATGTCTCTTCTGAGACGCCCCGTCCTGAGGCATCATCATTGTAAGAGAAGAAGGTATGGGTACCTAAGGTAGCTGCACCGATACAGTTCAGTGAACCTGCGAGAGAAGAAGGAGAACCAGTGCCTGAGATATCTGCCGTTGTCGTGACAATAGCTAGCGAGATGAAGGAACAAGTTGAGGATTTCCATCAGGGTCCTCCAGATCTTAAAGCAATCAAGGAATCGATAATTGAAGATAAAGTTGAGAAACTCAGGATTGAGATTTCTGAGTTAGAACGAGAACACGGAGTTTCTGTCAATAGTGACAACGGGGATTTTGATTACAGTGATTACTTGGAGGAAGATTTCATGGATGTCCATGTGATCGAAACCAGAGCTAGCACATCTGCGCGCGAGGCTCAACTTCATACGGAAGAGAACGCCATAGATGAGCTGCGTAGGGTTATCCTCCTCAGGGATGAGCAAGTTCTTCTACTGGAGAAAAGAATAGAAGAGATGACTGCAGCTATGACCGCCATGGCCACCATTTAGGGGCAATCACAAGCACCAAGATTGGATTCTACAGAAATTAACCAGCCAGAAATCATACACATCACAGATGAAAGAAGGGAGGCTACTTCGACAGACAAAGAAGAACAACCAAAGAAGGATTCTCCATCAAGTGTCATGCCAGAAAAAGAGTTCAAACAAATGGTTGAGCAAGTACGGGATGCCTTAGCCCAGTTCAAGGGCGGTGCATCAATTTTAAAGGGTAGACCTTGTCCGGAGAAATTTGATGCCGTGCCTTTCCACAAGGGCTTCGTAACCCCAAACTTCAAGATATTCGATGGGACTGGAAATCCCAGACAACACATAGCACATTTTCAAGCCAATTGTGGAAACACAAGGAATAGCGAAGCTCTACTCTGCCAGAAGTTCGTTAGTAGCTTGTCAGGGATCACTTTCAACTGGTACGCTGACCTGCCCAACGGGTCAGTTAAAACATTTTATGAGTTGGAACAGTTATTTGTGAAAAGATTTGCTGGAGCGCAGCATCATGTGTCTATTGGAGAACTCATGATGGAGAAGCAGAAGCCTAGTGAAACCTTGACAGACTATATTTTGAGGTGGAGAAACCTTAGCATGAAATGTGAACCTCAGCTACAGGAACATCAAGCAATTGAGATTCTACTCAAAAGCATTCATGGGCTAGTAGCTTTCATGCTTAAGGGACTCACCATCAAATCCTTCGAGAAGCTACTCAGTAAAGCCAGCAGTCTGCAAGAAGAATGAAGCACATAGAGCCACATGAAAAGGCTAAGGTAACCAGAGTATTTGAAAAGAAATCAGGGGTAGTCACAACTGCCGACAAAGGAAAGCAGCCGATAAAGATATATGCAGAAGTTCATCAACAATCCTCGTCACAGTACTCTCAGAAACAAAGCACTCAATCCAACCAACGACCGTCTCAGGAAGGATCACCCCGAACAACGGGTAAAAGAATATCCCTGTTGGAGCGACATAAAGTTGTTTACTCCTTCAAAGATGAAGATGTACCTAAGATATTCAAAAGTTTGATGAAGAAATCAGAATTCAAACTGCCTGATCCGAAGAAACCCGAAGAGGTGGATAAGAAGAATGAACCAAATTATTGCCCGTACCATCGGTTGCTTAGGCACACTATTGACAAGTGTTTCGTCTTTAAAGATTGGCTCGAGAAGAACCTTAAGGAAGAGAATATTACAATCCCAAAGGAATATTTGAGAGAACCTGAAAAGGGTTCCGTAAACACGATTTTAACTAAGCCAATCTCCCCAATTGATCCATATGTTGGAATAGATGGATGGAGTACAACTTGGGATGAACTCAAGAGGGTCCTCAATCAAATGCAGGATTCATGAAAACAAGCTTCTACAAATACCGAAGAAGAATGGAATGAGGTATGGAGCAGATCGTCCAAGAAGATACTGAACAAGCTACAGTCTGCATCAAAACAAGCCTCCATTCAAAGTCCGCAGCATACCGAGCCTGAGATGAAGATTTCACTAGAAAATCCGTCATCATCCAGGATAAAGAACAAGAAAAAGAAGAGCGTCACTGCTAAGATTAATAGCACGGGGGGTAGGATAGGGGTTGCCTCTACTAGATTGGTTGTCTCAGATTCGGGAAAGAAAGTCCTCGAACCCTTGACTTTATATGATTATCTTTTTGTCCCTCCGGGGTCTTATAAATATAATGGTTGTGATTTCAGCTATGTTTTGACTATTTCTGGTAATAACGTGACTGATTATAACCAAGCTGATTGCGATCTCGATCCCCAAAATGATCCTTAAATCGTACTTGAGTTCGATGAACTTGTTGTCAAGTTTTAAAGACATCAACGATATTGCTTACGACAGCACTGATAACGAAGAGCCAACTCTCGAGCGTCACGGTGCACCACTCACCATCAACTTAGATCCCACCGACAAAGAGGAAAATATACCAGAAGATTCAACAATGATATCTCAAGAAGAAGAAGTCACAGAAATCAATTTAAGGAGCGGAAAGGTATTACCACCAAGAACAGCTCCAGCTGATAAAGGAAAACAGATAATCACTCGAGAAGAGATACCCCCACCTCCGCCAGTGGAAGAGCCGCATAATCAAGATAAAATCAGAGGATCGTACAAACTAGATTACAACGTGCTAGCTCATCTTAGGAAGTTGCCTGCATGACTAAGCATCTACGACGCTCTGATCCTGTCAAAGGAGATGAGAGAGTCTCTGATTACAGTTTTGCTAGATCCAGAAATTTGCTTAGCTCAGTTTGCTAGCACATCCTCAGATGAAGTTTGCTCGTTGAAAGAATAGTCAGGGGTAACCTTTACAGACGAAGACTTGCTGTTCGGTACCGCCGACCATAACCGTCCGCTCTACATTTCCGTCAACATTGGCAGATTTGTGTTATCCAGAGTTTTAGTGGATCTTGGAGCATCTCTTAACTTGATGAGTCTACGGACGTTAGCATGTTTGGACTTCGACGTTCAGGAACTCATTGCCGATAAGATGATGTTAAGAGGATTCAACCAAAAGGGAGAAAGGGCCCTTGGATCAATCTCATTACTTATCAAGGTTGGAGAACTTGTAACAACCGTTATATTTCATATCATCGACGCCGAGACCTCTTTTAACGCTCTGTTGGGACGACCGTGGATTCATGAGCATAACATGGTTCCGTCATCCCTACATCAGTGCATTAAATACCGCAAAGATGGTCAAGAAAATTGCATCAAGGGAGACCTGCAATAGTTTTCAGTGCATGAAGTTGGTATCCATGAAGATGCTACCTACTACGTGCCTCCAAAGAAGACTGTCTTCTCGCATGAGATTTTGACAAAAAAAGACAAAGATTCGGAGGGATCACAAAATGAAGGCCATACAACTCCGCTTCAACAACCTTCTACCACTCCCTTACACCGAGTTGGTGGAGGTTCTTCTAGTTCACGCACCCGAGGTCAAGGCCGGGGACGCGGACGAGGAAAGATCAATTTAATTGTTGAACGGACTAGGCCAACTATCAACATTGTTAATGAAGACAGTTCTGAAGAAGAGGTAATGATGACCAAACAGAAGAAGCCTCAGTACGAGATATCTCTAGAAGATATAGAGAGAAATGAATATAAAACAATGTACGATCGGATAAACCACTATGTGGATACTATTACCCTCACTCCGATTCTCCCTCAAAAGGTCGGGAGTTTAGAGGTCAGGGAAGTCCGTAGTGTTGGTTCAAAGCCAATCAAATTTTACTGCGCTTCTACCTCTGCTGAGCTTGAAAAACATGCAAATTTGGATGTTGATGCTAATGAATTAATGGAATTGCCTTTTGGTTACTTCTCGCCTTGTGTTCAAAAGTTAATTCAACAGGGGCACTTACCAAAACAGGAGAATACTTAAAGACGAACTCCCAATTCAAAAGAAGGTCTCGGATTTGGTACAGTTGGACCAGTTGACGATTCTAAATTTTACATGGTTGTTACTAGTGAGTCAGAAGATGATTGTCTAGATATATAGGATGACTCTGCTGATCAACCAATAGGAGATGCTTCACCAGTGTTTGATAAAGAAATTAAATCCACTATCGATGAATTGAAAGAGATTAACCTCGGAACTGAAGAACTACCCCGACCCACATTTATAAGTTCTCTACTTAATGACGAAGAATCTGCAGAACTGGTCAAGCTATTAGCAGAATTCAAAGATTGCTTCACTTGGAGCTATGATGAAATGCCAGGACTGTCAGTGGAGGTTGCAGTCCATAAACTTGGGGTGGACAAGAATGTAATCCCAGTAAAACAAGCTCCCATAAGAATGCGCCTCGAAATAGAACAACAAGTCATCGCCGAAGTAAAGAAGTTGATAGATGCTAAATTTTTTAAAGAAGAGTAGTACCCACGTGGTTAGCCAATGTTGTACCGGTTAAAAAGAAAAATGTACAGATCCGCATTTGCGTCGACTTTAGAGATTTGAACAAGGCATGTCCAAAAGACGAGTTCCCACTACTTATACCGAAAATGATGGTGGACATCGCTTCAACACATGAAATTTTCTCCTTCATGGACGGATCGTCGGGGTATAACCAAATCAAGATGACCCCCGAGGATGCAGCACTTACAGCTTTCAGAACACCGATTGGAATCTTCTGCTACACAGTGATGTCGTTCGGCCTAAAGAACGCTGGAGCAACATATCAGCGTGCAATGACGAAGCTCTTTGACGACCTCATTCACAATCAAGTAGAATGCTACGTGGATGATCTGGTCATCAAAAGTAAAAGAAAAATAAGCCATTTGTACGATTTGAGGATTGTGTTTGAACGGTTATGACGATATGACCTTAAAATGAATCCCTTAATGTGCGCTTTCGGCGTCACCTTTGGGAAATTTCTAGGATTCGTTGTCAGTCATCGGGGAATCGAGATCGACCCAGATAAGATTAAAGCTATCTTAGAAATGCTTCCCCCTAAAACCTTGAAGCAGTTACGTTCCTTCTAGGGGAAGTTGGAATATCTCAGACGCTTTATTTCTAATCTCTCAGGTAGTGTCAGCCATTCTCGGCATTAATTAAAAAGGACGCCAAATTTATTTGGGAATAGAAATGCCAGCGGGCCTTTGAGGACGTTAAACAATATTTAATGACACCTCCTCTCTTGGCAGCCCCTATTTCAGGGAAACCGTTGATACTTTATACCGCGGCTTTAGATGACTCTCTTGGAGCCCTCTTAGCCCAAGTCAATGAGGAGGGAAAAGAAAATGCTCTCTACTACTTGAGTTGACGTCTAATACCGACGGAGGTAAGGTATCCGGCTATTGAGAAGCATTGTCTAGCACTATTTTTTGCCGCTCAAAAGCTTAGACATTACATGCTTTCTCATAAGATCACCCTAATTTTAAAAGTTAATCCATTGCAATATTTGATGACCCGACCAACACTCTCCGAACGTTTAGCAAGATGGTCAATGATCTTATTGCAATTTGATATTACTTTTGTGCCCCTCCGTTCTATCAAGGGACAGATTTTAGCAGATTTTCTCACTACACACCCACTGCCAGCTGGGTCCTCTCTCAACGACGAGTTACCAGATGAGCAGATACTACAGATGGAATTTTCCAGTGCGTAGCGCTGGGAAATGTACTTCGACAGTGCTTCATCAGCCTGGAAAAATAAGGGATCAGGCATAGTTACACCAGGCAAGGCAGGGATCGGTTTGATCGTTATTACGTCAGATAAGGGTATGTTGAGGTTCTTGTACCACCTAACAGAGCGATGTACCAACAATGAAGCAGAATACGAAGCCTTAATCACCGGATTGGAATTGGCAATTTCGATGGATAACGAACATTGACATTTATGGTGACTCTCAACTTGTCGTCCAGCAAATCGCCGGACAATACAGAATTCTAAAATCAAGATTTGCAGAATACCATCTATACGCAATGAAGCTCCTGGAGCAGATTCCTGAGGTGACTTTCTACCGGATTCCTCGGGGAGATAATGCTCATGCCGACGCTTTAGCAAAACTCGCTAAGGAAATGGCGTGTCCCCCGGAGGATTTTATCGAAGTCACGGTGCAAGGAAGACGAGTCTTGTCTCGAAGTGACTTCAAAACCCTACACAAACTTGGAAAAGAAGAAACGGTAAATACAGTTGCAGTCATTAATAGAATATTTGCATACTAGAAAGCTGCCAGATGACAAGTCTGAGGCACACCACATCACAAGAAGGGCCATGTCTTATGCCTTGGTGGGAAATGTTCTCTACAGAAGATCGTCGGACCAAATGTGGCTATGGTGTTTGAGCAGAGCCGAGGCACAAAATATTGTCAAAGAACTACATGCCGGTTTGTGTGGCGCTCACCAGTCGGGACCGAAAATGAAAATGAAGATTAAAAGACTCGGATATTATTGGTCAGAAATGATGTCCGATTGCATGGATACTGCCAGAAGATGTCACTAATGTCAGGTGCATGGGGTGGTCTTACTTCAGCCTCCGAATGTGCTACACCCAACTGTCGCCTCGTGGCCATTTGAGTGTTGGGGCACAGACATAATAGGTGCGGTAGACCCTCCATCTTCTAAAGGACACAGATTCATACTTGCCGCTACAGATTACTTCTCCAAATGGGTAGAGGCAGTACCGTTACGTGAGGTTACGGCATAGCACGTCCTTCAATTTTTCAAAAGCCAAATCGTTTGTCGTTTCGGAGTACCACAAAGAATAATCTCTGACAATATGACAGCTTTCAAAAGCACAAAAATCAACAATTTCGTCAGAAGACATGGGATAGATTGGAGATACTCTACTATTTACTATCCCATAGCAAATGGTCTTGCTGAAGCTTTTAACAAGACACTGGTACAAATTTTGTAGAAAACATTGGACGAGAATAAAAGGGATTGGCATAACAAACTGTTAGAAGCTTTGTGGGCCTACCGAACGACTTTCAGGACTCACACTCAGTGTACACCTTATATGCTTGTGTACGAGACCGAGGCCGTGCTACCGTTAGAGATCCAGACACCATCTCTCCGAGTCGCCATTGCCAACCAACTTACAACAGAAGAAAGCACAAAACTCAGACTTCAAGAACTGGAGAGTCTCGAAGGAAAACGATTGGAAGCTCAGCAACAATTGGAGCTCTACCAAGCGAAGATGGTATAAGCCCATGACAAATTGGTCCGCCCAAGGACATTTAAAATTGGTGACCTCGCACTCGTGCTCAAAAGACCTATTCTTGTTCGCCGCAAAATAGGTAGAAAATTTGAGCCAACTTGGGAGGGACCATTTGTCGTTGAGAAGGTCTATACAAGAAGAGCCTACCAGTTAGTGGACTTCCAGGGTGAAAGACCCATGTTACCGATAAATGGACGATACTTGAAAACCTATTACACGACCTGATGCTGCTTAATGCCACTTGCCTCTGCTCACCTCTTCTTTCTTTTAGACTTTGAAACCTTGATTGTTTTAGGGTTATCTATATGGCCATATGTCTATGAACAGGTCCAAATTTTGTAATTAATCCCATATATAACGAAAATTTTGAGGAAAATTTTTGAACTTTACACGTTTTTTTTCTACTTTTGGATTTAAAGTTCCATTAAATTAAAACAAACTCACACGTAAAATGAGTAATCCTTTTCACTAAAACAAACTGAAATTTACGTTAAAAAATACTCTGTTTTGTTCTTGTTCATGCCAAACTTCGGCCCACTGACGTTTCTTTCTAACGTCTGCAGAAAAATGTCAGAAAAGAGGCTGATCTTTGCTTTCTAGGATGGCTGGAACCTCGCACTAAATGAAGAGATGGCGCCACAAGGAGGTGTCATAGATTTTGACATGGATTTCAACCAGATTGAAATGGACTACGACGGCCCACTAATGGGCGTGGTCAGCAAGGAAGAAAAGAAAGGACTACCCTCACTGTTGAGGGTGACCACTCAGGACGACGCGTCACGTAAGGGTAAAAACGTGATGGTAGAACAAGATCCAATGGAGGGACCCAGCCGACTGCCCTCCATGATAGCTACTCCGGCAAAGGGCTTAATAACTGCCCACAGCGAACTACCAAATACTCCGCTCCGCAGAACACAACGCAGAAATGCGAGCCGAAAGAAACAAAGGGCCTTCTTGAGACAGGAGCGCAAGCGCCAAAGAAACGAAAACAATTTTCTTACCCCCATTCCGGAGGGACATATCTACGATCCAGAGCTGAGAGAGACTTCTGCCAGCCTGCCCACTACAAATGAAGAATCAGGATTTCTGACAGGATCAGCTGTAACCCCAGTCCCAGATATCTTGTGCAGAGGTTGCCCAACATGCAACGCCGAGATACCAGCCAGGACATCAGTCACGGGCGCATTTGTAGAATGCCCGGATTGCAGTGTTTTACATCTACAGCGTTTCAGAACCTTACAAGAGTATACTGCCAGCACCAACGAGTCTCAGACTCCATATTTTGTGGAAAACGAGCCGTATGTCCCACTGGGGACAGATCAATGCGCATCACGGAGCCCAGGATCATACATCCCGCTTGAGGCTGAATCTCATATTCCGAATCGGCCAGCACCAGTTTGGATTCCCGCCGAGGCCCAGAGGAAAGAACGCCCCAGACAACTGCCAACTCCCGGAATGGTAGAATACTACAAAATAAGCAAGGTAAACAAGAGAGAATTTGACTTCTATGAAGAAGTTCAAGGAAAGTTTTTCAATATATTGGAAGGCCTGGAGTTGTATACCAGGGTTTTCTCTGAAACTGATGAAAGAAGCATCGTGGGTTGCATCTTTGATTTGAGAGATAGAGGTCAAGCAGGCCTTCTCATGGAAAGAATGTACTCCGAGCCGAAGAAATGGATGTGGGGGAAAGGAAGAGTCACCATCCAGTGTGGATGTTGCTACAAATTTACAAATGACACACAGGGGAATCTGCCTGAGATACTCAGAAACGACCAAGTGGATCCTTTGCTACGATGATCAAGTGGATGAGTAGATGATAAAGAGAATGGTCAAGTGGAATATCCTACCCGCCACTTGCATTCCTAACAGTTGCATCATCAACATTTATGAAGAAGGTGACTGCATTCCTCTGCACATTGACCATCATGACTTTGTGAGGCCTTTCTGCACGGTCTCATTCATGAGTAAGAGTAATGTTTTGTTCGGAAAAGAAATCGATATAATCGGCCCTGTTGAATTCAGAGGAGCTATGGAGATTCCTCTTCCAGTTGGTTCAGTACTTGTTCTCAAGGGCAACGGTGCAGACGTTGTCAAGCACTACATTCCAGGAGAACGACACCGTAGGGTGTCCTTGACCTTCCGCAGAATGGATGATAGTAAGATACCATATGGATTCCAGCAAGACCCGGAGTTGGAAGAACTGTTTCCTTACGAGCTATGAGAAGGTTGTACCTCTGAATACATGCAAAGCGAACTCTAATCCTAGAGCATGACTCAGAAGGTCTGCTTGATCAAGAGCTCGATATACCAAGCGCAGATGACTCACTTGCTTTCTTTTAACAAGCATGACATGTATCTGATGTAATCAGTCTATGATGCACTCATGTCTTGAGAAGACTCTCAATGCATTTCAACATGTATTACATGATGTACTCTTTTTGAGGCATTAGCCTATGTTTGATCTGTTGCATCCTTATTGAAGCAGATTAATGGAAATTTCTCTCGTGTTGTGCCTTTTTGTCAATTGCCTTTTTGTGCGATTGATGAAAGCCGCGGAGTTCTAATGAACAAAGAACGAAACGACAAATTTTCAAATAAAACACAAATAAAAGTTAATTGTAATAAATAAATAACAAAACATATTTCTTTTGAAAATCAACCAATTGAAATTAAAACTTTAAAAACACACTTTTGAAAAAAATCAATTGTGACAAAAATAACAGGAAAATAAAACAAACCTGTTGAGTGGATACTTTCATTTTCAGAATTTCTTACCCTTTGTGCACGCAGCACAACCATAGTTATCTACACTAACTCTCTACACATCCTCATAGAATTTCACATTCTGCACAAAACTCCACGAAACTTTACAAGTCTTCTTCAAAATTAACATTTCCACATGACACATTACCACGAATTCAACATCACAGGCTCTTTGTAAATTTCAAATCACATCTTCAAATCAGTACCTAAATCCTGATTCTCATATCTTTGAATCGATACCTAAATTTCAATTCCCTCATCTTCCGGTATATACCTACATTTCGATTCTCATTCTTGAATCAGTCCCACCTTTCTGATTCTTCACATTTGAGGTCGGACCCTATATTCCGACACCCTCTTTTGAGAATTGACCTACATTTCGATTCTCATTCTTGAATCAGTCCGACCTTTCCGATTCTTCACATTTGAGGTCAGACCCTATA
>NEWO01000052.1:1471466-1497919 GCA_003013225.1 Phalaenopsis aphrodite
CAAATTAAGGGATCTTATTTCCAAAAATGCACATGCTTAAGATATCTTTGCCAAATCCAAGCACATTTGCATTAAATTGCTGTGATGGATTCCTCTGGGCACCCTGAGCTCCTAGCCACCTCCTCCTGGCCCGCCGGCCAGTCTAGTGGTCGGAAAAGCCCAAAACCGAGAGCCACCCCCATGGCATCTTACCCAAATCAAACCTAGAGGCCAGCTCATCCAAATCAAACTATGGAGCTCCTTTGCCCTCAACCTAAGCACCACATTACTCCTCCTAATTGGCCAAGACAGCCACCATAACACAATTTTTATAAAAAGCCACCTCCATGGCCATTGATCTAAGTGCTAAAATTTTCTCAGAGAGGCCTCTCCAAACTTCACACAGAGCTTCCCTAAGATCCTCTCAGTGCATCTCAACCATTTTTCCTCACCCATTCCCCTTGTCGGAGCTCAATTTTGAGCTAGAAACCTTGCTGGAAATAAGGACAGAGCCCAATACACCTCTACACTCCATCAAACTCCAATTGCTTGTGCCCACACCTTCACAAGAGTGAAATAAGCCAGAGCCCCATCAAACTCCCCTTCCACAGAGCTTCTACCATAGCTCTAGACCAACACCTGAAAAAGAGCTTGGTCGAATTCACACCTAGACTTCACACCAAGGCCAGGGACTTAATCCCTAGCCTCCTTGGACCCCAACGAACGTGCCGAGAACCTCTGATTGAAGCTTCCCTTCTCAGAGCAAAGGTATAAAACTCCTCCTCCTCCCGAGTTTGTTTTGATCCTCCATTTACTTAAGCTTGATTTCATGGCACCTTAACCATATGGATATCTTCGTCTCACTTAAACATGTCCATAGGATCAAACCTGTAGTGATTTGGTTGAGTCTAGGCCAAGATCTTAAGATTTTAGTGTGGACGGGCACGGGATCATTCCATCAGGGATGATGACGGAGAGTCATTCGATCAAGCGTGTATCAAATGAACGGGGGAGATCGAGCTGGACAGCGTTTCGGGACATAAACCGCGGGCCGAGTCAGCAGCTACGTGGACGGCGGCGTCCAACCAGAGCGCACCACGCATGCCTTCGGAGCTGCCTAGGATTTAGTCAGCACGCGCTGTTTAAAAAGATAATAGGGCTTTTTCCATTTTATTTAAATACCCTTAACTTAGAAAATCCATAACTTTGTGTAGAAAAATCACAAAAATAAAATAAAAATACCCTCTTGCTCAGTGAACAGAGGAGAATAATGTAGAATAATTTTCAAGCCCATTTTATGCATAAAATATTTTTAATTAACTAAATACTATCTAGATTCATTTGATTCTCCATGCATATTGACACATCACCTTGACTTGAAATTTTGACATATTGTAGCTTCAGTGAGGGGGAATATTCTTTGATTTTTCCAAAGTCAGAGGAGGTCCCTATGTAGAGATCCATATTTTTCATCATCTTCCATATTATTCCCTTAAAATAATCATGGAAATTAGCATATTGATTTAAAAATCCTAAGAAAATTTTGAAAAGTCTACCATGACTAGAGAAACCTTTGAAAATAATTTCATGGGTCAAGTCATTTAAAACATCTTTAAATTTTCCAAATACTAAATCAGTGAGATAATTGATCTTGAAAAATATAAACATTTAAATGACTTGATTTTTTATCTCCACTATGATTTATGATCCAGAGAACTCATCATAAAAGTTTCAAAATATTTTGAGTTCATTTCATAACTTAAATTCATTTTTAAAGATAAATACCACTCTTGGCACTTAAATGATTTTTAAAAACTCAAAATATAACAAAAAAAATTATGAAACTTAGTTTTTTGAGTTCTCTGTGATCAGGGGTATTTTCTAAAAATAAAATTATATTTAAAGAAAAACTTGATTTTCAGCCTATTTTAAATATTTAAAATAATTAAAAATTCATAAAAATCACAAAAATTAAAACTCATGGAAATGTTCTAAATTGCTCCCTAATCACTTAGGAACAATTAGAATATTTTTCCTGATTTTCTAAATAAATATATTTATTTTCAAAGCTTAAAAATAATATTTTAAAAGGCTAAAAATGAGTTTTCACTAAAATAATTCCAATAAATCAAGAAAAAAATCAGAAAAATATAAACTTTTCTCCTCTGAGTTCTCTAACCTTAGTGAGATTTTTCAAAAATATAAAATTTAATTTTCACCACTTAAAGTATTTTATTTTTATTAAATAACCCAGAACTTAAAATAATTCTAATAAATCACAAAGAAATCAAAAAATTATGAAATTTGATCCAAAGGTCTCTCTAATTTAGGTCTACCTCCAGTAAAAATTTCAAGGGATTATAATTTACCTTGGTCATGCTAGAAATTTTTTTTTTGAAAAATCATATTTCTGCATTAAAATAATTATATAAATTAAACTAAATTTTAAAAAATCACATTTTCTCCTCTGATGTCTCAATTAACCCATGAATAAGGTAGGATAAAAAATTCAAAGTCATTTGAATTGAATTTGACAAATTATAAAGTGTTAGAGCCTTAGGGGCAAATGTGTAATTTTGGAAACCTTGCCTTAATTAACATTTAGGCCTAATTCAAGGAGGGAAAATGGGTAACCTCTGATCTTAATCAATTTATTTGATGTTTGAAACATAAAGGGGTTTAATTGGCAGAAACCAATCTCACTTTCTCAATTAAGATTAATAAATTTCTAAATTATTAAAATTTGGAAGTTTATTAAAATTGAATGATCTTGGACTTAGGGGTGTGAATTTTGAGGTTAATCAATTTAATACCCCTACCTTGATTTTCAAATAAAATTCAAATCATGAATCATGACAATTTAAAATTTAATCCTTTTCAAAACTAATTAAGACACTCACCTAGGTCTTAAGGGATTAGTGGTGACTTAGGCTAAATCAAAATTGACTAAAAGAGGATTAGAGAAATAAACATAAACAAAATCAAACATCCTTGAAACACCACTATGCCCAATTAGGATTAAAATTTGGCTAAGTGTTCAAATTACAATAACTTGCCCCTTTAAGGGTCTTCACCAATATAACTTTCAAATTAAATGATAAATGATAATTACCCCTTTCTTAGGGATAATTGAAACGTCGATGTTCACTGAGCATTAAAAATATTTACAGGATTGACCATTAAGCAAAATGATAAGTTTAAATGGACTCGAGGCCTTTCACTAGTTGGAGAGGGAGAGGCATGGACCTGTCTCCCCCTCTTAACTTGTTGGATACCTCAGAGGCCTATTAAACTTAACATTTTTTGCTTAAAGGAATCATCCTTAAACTTTTAAGGACTTAACAAAATACAACATAGAGTTAGGAAAACCCCACCAGAACTTTACTTTTTCTGCTTTTCGTAAATGCCCTCACATGCATTTTAAGTTTCAGGTGGTGGAACGAGAAGACTCGCCAGGTACGCTTTTACATTTTATAATACCGTCTTTCTTCTGTCTTTTCCTTACATGTTTATGCTTGCATTTACCTACATGAATGAAAACAACATAAACTTGCATGTTAATCATAATCATAACCATACCCAAAACCAGAACTAAAATCAACCAAGATAAAATGCACCGCCATAACATTCAAAATATAAAACAACTCAAGATTTAATCACAAATATCATACAAAACCAAAACTTCAACTAAACTAAGATGACTCTATCGGATGATCGGGAATTCCTCGGAGGATGTAACCTACGGTTGCTAACAAGGCTTCCCATGGTTTAAATTAAATTATGGAACTCATTAAGTTGGGTTTAATAAGTTCGTTTGGACTAAGTGAATCCAATAGAAAATAGTGATACCGGAATGAGGGAACCGTAGGATCCTAACCGGTGTCGCTCTAATCAACTTTAATATGCCCATCATAAAATTTAAAGAACTTCAACCATAAGGCCACCTAATTTGATATTATAACTTGACACAATAGCTAACTTAAACTCATCGCGGCAGGAGCTTGGAGCTAGCATGGTGGGCAGCACGACCATCTTCAACAGCAAAACTTGTCTTCCCCAACTAAACCAATCTTCCTTCCTTAGACTTAAACAACAAAGCCATAGGACTTCGAGGTCGCTTGATTATGCAACGTAAATCCTCACCTTACCTTTAGGCCTTTGCAGAGCCCTGCTATACAATATAAGTTTTAACTCCTCTTAGGATTCCGAGGTTGTCATTTGTCACGACCTAAATCCTCACATCTTCCAGGCTATTTGTGTGATCATTTCACAAGAGTGTAAGCCCTAACTAATAAAATTGGCAGGATGAAACACCCAAATATTTCTCCTCAAAACTGAAGCCAAACATTAAGATAGCTTGGGAAGTCACCGAGGTTCTCCTCTCGATCCATGACATCCCCTAGTTCTTCTTCCTTTGGATTCTATAATAAAATGTTCCAAATTTGAACCAATCCCCTTTCACACCTCTATGTCCGATTTCGTTGAAGAGTCATACCCTTTGAAATTTCTTGAAGAAAATATTTCTTGATTTTTATCGAGAGTCTTCTTAAGTGACTTTGGTCATTTAAGATGTAATTAACTATAGGGGCTTGCCCTTATAGGAAGCATGTCCGAACCCAGCTTAATATAAACCCTATTTAATCCTTTATATTAAATAGGGGAACTTGTCGGCAAATACAAAGGTTTCGCAGACCAAACGGACGTCATAATTTTGTTAGTTTATTTGATCGAGCCTCATCCTCAAGTCTTGTGTTTATCCTTCGGGATAGATACAACATTTGAAGTACAGTGCTCTTTCATTTTAAACTATGAAAATTATGGGGTCAATTTGATTTCATACTTCAACATCCTTCCGAAGCGGGCGACGGAATTTTGATTCCGACGATCGACAACTTCTTACGGGCAACCCCACAAACCAACCCAAAATATCGCCGACATATATTTATCATGTGTTTTTTGTAGTATTGAAAAATATTTGCAAAAGTGACACTAAATTTGTCTGTATCAAGTTTCTGGCGCTGTTGTCGGGGAAGTAACCAAAAGTAGTAGTAAGTAATTTAATAATTTAAATTAATTCATTTAAAATAAAAGAAAAGAAAGTGTTTGTTTGTAGTTTAGTTTGAATATTTTCATATTTTAGTGTATTTGCTTATTTTAAATTTCTTATTATGTTTGTTGCTGCGTAGTGTAAGTTCTGAAGATTTACTACCTTACGGTTCTTAATTAGAAGGAACTATTTGAAAAATTCAAAAACAACAAAAAAAGATAGAATATTGTAGCAAAATGGCTTGTAATTTAAGTAATGCTAAAAATGAAAATGAACATCATCAGAGACCTTTAAGAGGTTATGTTAATTTTATAACAAATTAAACTCATTTGAATATACAAAACCCTGTTGTAGCGGCCAATTCATTTGATATTAGACCAGTTATTATTCAAATAGTACAAAACAATCACTTTGTGTGCTACTTTTAAATATGGAGTGTCAAATGATGCTGTTAGACTTAGAGTTTTTCATTTTTCTTTAAGGGATAAAGCTAAGATGTGGTTAAACATGTTAGCACTTGGATCTATCAGAATTTGGGGAGACTTATCACAAAAATTTTTATTAAAAAAGTTCCCACGATAAAAAAAAGCTAAGCTTAGAAACGATATTACATCTTTTTGTCAGTTTAAAGGGGAATCAATTTATGAAGCCTGAGAAAGATTTAAAGATCTCCTTAGAAAGTGTCCACACCATGCATTGTCATATTGATTAATAATTCAAACTTTTTATAATAGATTGGTTGGATCTCTTAGATCAATAATTGATGCTGCTGCTGGTAGACCATTAATATCAAAATCATTTGATAAAGCATATATCTTAATTGAAGAGATTGCTACTAATAATTTTCAATGGCCCTTCGATAGAGTAAATCCAAAAAGTGTAGCTAGTATTCATCATTCTGATGCAATATCAATGTTAGATGCCCTAAATAAGTGTTATATCAAAGAAGATAGATTAATATGAAATGAATTATTATCAGACATCAATTGGGATGTATTCTTACCACACTTAGCAAGAGATCTCTAGGAACATTATGCAATTATTTTATAGTAAATCATAAAGATCAGAACAAATAGAAAATTAAGGTTATTCAACCGAGAAGTGGAAAAAAATTGGAAACTAGAGTTCCAAAAGAAGTGGAAGTCGAAGTTGAAAAAGATGAGGTGGAAAATGAAAAGTCTGGTGAAGATTTTCATTTTGAGTCAGAATATCTTATTAAACAAATGAAAATTACTGTAGAAAGACCACCACCTCCATTTTCTTAAAGATTGAAGCAGAAAAACAAAGATAGTCAATTTTCAAAATTTAATGAAATATTGAGGAAATTGACTATAAAAATTCCATTTATTGAAGCCTTAAAATAAATGTTAAGCTATGTGAAATTCTTGAAGGAAATACTTAAAAAGAAAATAAAGTTGGTAGATAATAAGACTGTTGCACTCAGTGAAGAGTGTAGCACTATAATTCAGAAAAAACTTCCTAAAAAACTAAAAGATCCTGAAAGTTTTACAATTCCTTGTGCCATTGGTGAAAGATTATTTGGAAGAGCATTAAGTGATTTAGGAGCCAATATTAATCTTATGCATTTATCAATTTTCAAAAGGTTGGATTTAGGAGATTTTTCACCTACAACTGTAACTCTTCAGTTAGTTGATCATTTGATTAGCTGTCCAAAAGGAGTTATAGAAGATGTTTTCATAAAAGTTTATACATTTATCTTTCTTGTTGATTTTATTGTATTAAATGTAGAGGAAGATAAGGAAATTCTTATCAATCTAGTCATGGTAGACCATTCCTTGCCACTAGAAGAGATTTGATAGATGTTCAAAAAGGAGAACTTATTACGAGAGTTGGTGATCAAGAGGTTACATTTAATATTGCAAACTCAATGAGATACCCTACAAAAAGAAAGAGATTAAATGCTTTAGATTGGATATCAATGAATATTTAAGCCATAAATATCTTAAGAAGACATTGGAAAGGAATTTGAGAAAGAGTATATGGAATATGAAGATGAGGATAAAATTCAAAATAAATATATGGAAGTGAGTAATGAACATTTGGATTATGTTAAGGAAAATTTAAAATGGTAAATCAAGAATTTGATTTCATCTATTGAGAAACCTCCTGAACTAGATCTGAATACACTTCATACACATTTAAAGTATGCATTCTTAGGTGATTTACCTACATTACTTGTTTTAGTATCCTCATAATTATCTGATTCGCAAAAACAGTAGTTGTTGGAAACTTTGAAAAGATATAAGAAAGCCTTTGGAAGGACATTAACTAATATTAAAGGAATTAATCATTCAATTTGTATGCATAGAATTTTAATTGAGATCAACATGAACTAAGAGCTGATCATAAAAGGAGATTGAATCCTATGATGAAAGAAGTTATCAAGAAAGACATTTTAAAATGGTTAATGCTCGAATAATATCTCCTATTTCATACAGTGTTTGGGTGAGTCCAAATCACTATGTTCCAAAAAAAGGGGTGTGACTGTAGTCATAAATGAGAATAACAAATTAATACCAAACAGACAGGTCACCAGATGGCAGATCTACATATATTATAGAAAAATAAATTCTACCACCAGGAAGGATCATTTTCCTTTACTCTTTTTGGAAAAGATATTAAACAGGCTGGCTAAACACAATTTTTTTTTGTTTTCTAGATGGACATAACGATTATCATCAAATAACTATTACTTCCGAGGAATAAGAGAAAACAACCTTTACTAGTCCTTATAGAACTTTTGTTCTTCAGTGAATGTCCTTTGTATTATGTAATGCACCTGCAACATTTCAACAATATATAATGTTAATTTTAAATGATTTAATTGAAAAAGGATTGAAGTCTTTATAAACAATATTTCTTTTATTGAAACTTCATTTGAAACATGTCTAAATCATTTAGAAATAGTTCTAGAACAATGTGAGAAAACTAATCTCATATTAAATTAAGAAAAATGACACATTATGGTTGTAGGAGGAATTATACTTGGGCATAAATGTTCAAAATATGGCTTGGAAGTAGATACTGCAAAAATTTAGGTTATAACAAACCTAGCTCCACCTATTATTGTAAAAGGAGTTAAGAGCTTTTCAAGATATGTTAGATTTTACAGGCGATATATTAAAGTTTTTCAAAACTTATTAAGCTGTTATGCCAACTTTAAGAAAAAGATACAAAATTTGACTTTAACCAAGGTTGTCTTAAAGCCTTTGAAACTATAAAGAAAAAATTGATCAGTGCTCCTAAAATTGTTTCATCTGATTGGGAGAAACATTTTGAATTAATGTGTGATGCTAGCGATTATGCATTTGGAGTCATTTTAGGGCAGAGGTGTGACAACATTTTTAAAGTCATATACTATGCTAGTAAGACTTTCAATGATGCTGAAATTAACTACACCACTACTTAAAGAGAGTTATTAGCCATTGTTTATGCTTTTGATAACTTTAGGTCATATCTAATTAGAGCTAAATGTGTTATGCAAACTTACCACTCATTATTAAATATTTAATGTAAAAGAAGGATGCGTAACCAAGATTAATTAGATAGGTACTTCTTATGCAATAGTTTTATTTTGTAGTGGTTGATAAAAAAAAGGACTAATAATCAAATTGTTGATCATCTATTTATGCTAGAACAGGAAGAAACACTTGATATAGAAAAAATAATTAATCAAACTTTTCCTGATTAACAACCCTGTGCTGTAAAAGGACGAGAAACACATTGGTATGTTGATATTGTGAATTATATTGTTAAGGGTAATTTGCCATATGGACTAACAAATAAACACGAAAATAAATTCATTCACAATGGAAATTCTTAATTTTTGGATGAACCATATTTGTACAAAGAATGCAAAGATTTATTAATGAGACAATGTATGTCTTATAAAGAAATTCAGGAAATTATCCATAAATGTCATGACTCTAAATTTGGAGGTCATTTTGGGAATGACAGAACTGTTCATAAGTTTTTCTAATCTGGATTTTATTAGCCTACTCTATTTAGAGATGTATATATATATATATATATATATATATATANTATATATATATATATATATATATATATATACATGTGATTGGTTTTAGAGAGTAGGTAATATTTCAAAAAGAAATGAATTGCCTCTAAATTTTAATTTGGAAAATGAAATTTTTTATTCATGTGGTTTAGATTTTATGAGAATATTTATACCATTTAGAAACATGTACATATTGATGATTATGGTTCAAAATGGATTGAAGAAATTGTCTTATCTTGGTGTGATGCTCGGAGCGTTTAATAATTTTTAATCAAAAATATACTTACAAGAAATAAAATGTCGAGAGTAATCGTTACCGATGGATGATCTCATTTTAGGAATGTAACAATTGCAAGGTTGGTGGAAAAATATATTATTATGCATAAATTTACAATTTCTTATCATTCCTAGACTAGTGGTTTCGCAGAAGTACCTAATCAAGAAATTAAAATAATTTTGCAAAAAAGGGTGAATCCTAAAAAAAGGATTGGATACTGTCATATGGGCATATAGGACAGCTTATAAGACACTATTGGAATGTCCCCGTATAGATTAATTTTTCTGAAGACTTGTCACATACCAATAGAATTGGAGCATAAAACATATTGGGCTTTTAAGGAATTCAATTTTAATTTGAAAGATACTGATGAGAAAAAAATATTGCAATTAAATGAGCTCAAAGAAATTATGAATGAATCTTACGATAATGCTAAGATAAAGAAGGAATGAAAGAATGACATGATCAAAAGATAATAAAAAAGGAATTTGAGCCTGGACAGTAATTTTTATTATAAAATAGAAAATTAAAATTATTTCCTAGAAACTAAAGTCTAGGTGGAAAGGGCCACTTAGAATTGTAAAATTCTATCCCTATGAAGCTATTAATATTGAAGATCTCAAGACTGGAAGGTTATTTAAAGTGAATGGGCACAAATTGAAAACATATTTTGATGGTCAAAGACCTATTTTTAAAAAAAACTGTATTGTTGGGTCACCCAGAATAATCACTGGGAATGTCGAGCTGACAACATTAAACCAAGCGCTTTGTGGGAGGTGAACTATATTTATCGTTGTTTATTTTGCTTATATATTTTTTTCGGAAGATTTAATGTATACATATATATTTATACTTATAAATTCCATGCATTTGTGAAAATTGACATTAAGAAAACATTTAAAAACATCTTTATTTACTTATATTTGTGGAAGAATTGAGAATTTATTAAATCGAAACCGAAACAGAGAATTTTTTGGAATTGGCACCTGAAGCATCACAATATTTCCTAAAGTGCAAAATTTTAGAGAGTTGGTGCCTGGAGCGCCACATTCCATAGAGCCGGCGCCTGAAGTGCCAAAATTCGCACCTGAAGCCCCGCAGCGATAAAAATGACT
Source organism: Phalaenopsis aphrodite (assembly GCA_003013225.1). Taxonomy (NCBI): domain Eukaryota; kingdom Viridiplantae; phylum Streptophyta; class Magnoliopsida; order Asparagales; family Orchidaceae; genus Phalaenopsis; species Phalaenopsis aphrodite. The sequence goes on from NEWO01000052.1 coordinate 1,481,927, forward strand.
CGAAACATTTTGAAAGGTAGTTTTTGGCAATTTTCGGTAGATTCTTCTCCTTAAAACTCCTAAAAGCTGATTCCAAAGTACATTTTAAGGGGGGAATGAGGGAAGATTCACCACTTTTCAAATCCAATGGTTTTCCACTCTAAAAATTCTGCGAGAATTGAAATTTTCAACAAGAGAAAGTTTGTTAGTTTTGTTGCGTAGAAGTTAAACGATGGAGTTCTAGCAAAGAAGAGCCTAATCAAGGAAAGGGGATTTGTGAATCGTAGATTCAACACAGTGAATTCTCGAGTAAAAGAGATTATTCCGCAGAGACATTGTGAAGTGCTTTGCTACACTATTGCCGCCATAGTTGTCTCTATGATGAAAGAGTTTTATGCAACTCTTCAAGGAATCAATCAAGGAATTTTTTATGTGCAAGCCAAGTTTGTGCAATTCACTCCTTCAAGATGAAATGAAATTTTTATGTTTGAAAGTTTTCCTATTTGCCACTATGCAAATATTGACCCTACAAGTGAAAATATGAATTAACTCTATTGATACCTTACGGATGAAGATGCAATTTGGGAGGCCAGAGATGACGGAAAAGTAAGTTTTTCTTCATCATTGTTGAACCTTGCATCTAAGGCATGACATTTCTTTATTGCATCAAAATTACTCCTCACTATGAAAATCAGTAAGGTAACTAAGGAAAGTGATATTTTGAATTACTGTATTAAGACAAGAAAATCTATTGATATCTATGCAATAATTGTGAAATCAGTTTTGGGTTTGATTGTTATTGGATCTACAACTGGACTGGGACATCCACCTAAAACATTCCTACTATGCAGTCAATTGCAAGTAGCTTAGGAGAGTTGGGATAAAGTGCTTCTTCCTTGAAAGTCGATGGACCCAGAAGTGTATTGCATCTGTATTGGAATGAGAGATGAGAATGATATGAATGTATTGATGGATCAAAGATCCCAGAATTCATCACTTATTCAACCTTACTTCAGTTCGAACGTACTTTTAAAAAGGATCAAGAAGATAGAAAAAGAGGTACAAAACCTTATGCATGTAATTGGGAATGTTTCTGAAATGTAGGATCATCTGGATTGGAGGCTGAAGGAACATTTTGAACATATTAAACAGTCTTCAATATGTATTTTCAAGATATCTCTCATCCTTCCTTGGTTGGCGCTTGATGCTCTAGAATTGGCGCTTGAAGTGACATTTTACAAAGAGTTGGAACCTGATGCGTCGATTGGTGCCTGAAGCGCCAAATTCCCAAAAATGCCAGATTGCCTGAAAAATCATGAAATCATCCAGTAAAGCACCATTTTTACTACTTGGATCATCTTCTACCTCTAAATCGTGACCTAGGCCTCTACATTGTGCGCATTAGAGAAGATTTCGAAGGCCAGAAATCCTAGATTTCAGCTTCTCTTAGTAAGAGCTTCACCTTAAATTAGAAATTTTTTATTTTCACCATGGACTTTTCCTACATTATGGAATATCCAAAATTTGGAAGTTTTTATGGAAAAGTTTGAAGAAAACTCATGGTGAAAAGTTTCTTGCCAAATAATCTTACTTGGGGAATTAGATTTTTTATTTTCTAATTTATTTTGATTTTATTTGGATTTTCATAGAAAGTTTGATTGCTGGATGGGTAAAGAGAGGGAAGCCGACATGAAATTTTGACTCGGGGAAATTTTTTGATTTTGAAGCCCAACATGGTTTCAATACTCAAATAAAATCGAGAAAATTGATCCAGGAACTGGGGTGGTAAGATTGAGAGGTTGATTGTCACCAAAAATTGGGAGAGGTTTTGCTACTTCAGTGTAGTAGCAGTTGTGACAATAATTCGGGAGTTTTAATCCAACATGCGGTTCACCACTTATGATCACATCCTGGTGAGAGGTAAGCAAGTTGAGTTTTCTAGAGAAAGGATCAATGCTTTCCATTGATTAAGGAATGCATTTAATTTTGAATATGCTACATTTGTGATGACTTATTCATCAGTGGATTAAGTGATTCCCTTTCATACTAATAAAAGATTAAAAATAATAAGAAAGTTAACTTTTTCGCTTCCACAATGACTATTCAGTCATAGGTATGACACCACTTCAAATCTGCTAAATTACTGCCAACAAATCATCTAAGCAAAGTAACAAAGGATTAAGTTGTGCTAAACTTCAACATTCAGAAAATGAAGGCAATTGATGTTGGTGCTCTTATAGCTCATCATGCTAAGAGTATAACAAGTAGTGCTACAGCTAGTGGTTTGGGTTACGTTGCACTAATTTTTACTTTATGTGAGAAATCAGAAGTAGAGTCCCATAAAAATGAGGAAAAGCTGCAGCCACAAAATCCTTTTGGGAAGAATACTCTTCAGAGAGTTGAATCATTTGTTCAGTCCAAAAGTTGAAGTAGTGAAACACCTTCTACATCTACAGCAGGGGCATCTACTTCATGCTCTACTTCACTTAAAAATTATATGGAGCAAATCATGATTCATCAAATGGGTAATGAGAATATGCATGAAAAATATTGGAGGAATTGAAGCAAGGATTGCTTACAATGATGAATATAAGTAGAGGAGAGTTCAAGATGATATAGCTTATGAGGAGGCGATGGCTAGATATCATAGGGGTGAGTACATTGTGGAAGTTCCAACTTGCCCTAGCTTCACTCCTTATGCTCCAAATCATGACGATGAAGAAGAAGCAGAAGAAGAAGATGATGATGATGATGAGAAAGGCGATGAAGATTGCTATCATATGAGTTAGTTTGTTTTATGTTTGTTTGTTATTTTTATGGGTTATTTGTTGTCATTTTTAAAACAGTTGTGGTAAGAAATTTCATTTTAATTATGTGTTGTAGACCGAAATTGTAATAGTAAATGTAGATTTTTACTTTTTTGCATTATTATTATTTTCAATTTTTGTTTTTGTTTATAATTCTCAACAAATTCTTTAAAATATATTATGTTTCATTTAATGTTTTAAAGCCTATATGCATTTTTAAAGTTAGTACCTGCAGTAACCTGAGACCACTTTCATACTCAAAAATCCTCTATAGCTTAGTTTTTATTTTTATGCGTTTATTTTTTTCTTTCACCTACTAAAGTTTGTGCTAAAGAAAATTTTAAATTACTTAAAAATTTAAGTTTCGGGGAAAGAAAAATTTCTTTTCAGAAGAAGTAAGCAAAATTTTATTTGTCCTCAATTAACCATATTTTTAAAATTAATTTAACATGACTTGGAATAATAAGATTTAACTTTAAATAACTATACCTATGTTTGTAAATATTATGGTACATTTAGGTAAAAGTTTTTAATATCGAAGATCAATTCTAAGTTAAAGATGTTAGGTATGATATGATAAGACTATGTTTTTCTTTTTAAAGTAATGGAAATTGTATTTTTGAAATATTAGGAATTTTAGAGTTTTATGCAAGAGGAAAATAATGAAACTTTATGAAAAATCATAAACTAATAGGAATTTATATAGTGAAGAAAGGAAACAAGTTTTGACTTTAAGAAGAGGATAGTGAAGTTCAAAATTATTAAATGCTATCCAGATATAGTAATCCTCACTTAAAAGAGAAAGAAAAGAAAAGATGTAAACGATCTTGAATAAAAAAGTGGAAAAAGAAGAAGAAAAGAAAATAAAAGAAAAATGATCGAGGAGAAGCTTGATGAGATGCCAAATAAAATATTGCATTCACTTGAATCAACTTAAGGAAAAAAGTTTATTACATTTTCTAAATTTGTATTCTAGTATTAGCAACTTTACAATTAAAGTGTTCATGATGTTCTTTTTCATATGAATGTCTAAGTATCCTTGATACGACGAATTACAATTCTTCTTGAAATGAGTAAAGATTCAGAAATCTTAAATTTGATTAGTAAGAAATCTTAGACTTAGAGTTTCAATCATGATTATTAAAGGTTTTTCTTAAATTTTACTATTTTATTTATTAAACTGAAGTATAGAAGTTATAAGTTAATCTCTATTCTAAGTCATATTTTTTTTGTAGTAAAAGTGTTACTTGAGGACAAATAACACTTAAGAATGGGAAATTTTGATACACCAAAATAAGATGTTATTTTAATTATATATTTTATGCTTATTTTTGGCAATATTGCACTTTCAAGAAGGGCATTTTCATGTTTTCATTTCATTTATATTAATTTTAGGCATTTGGAGCAAAAACAAAAAAAGAATGAAATTTTGAGCCAAAACAAAAAATTTTGGGATTCTGGCGCCTGAAGCACTAGAACTGGGTGCTGGTCCCTGAAGAGCCAAAATTGGTGCTTGAAGTACCATTTGACAGTGAGCTGGTGCCTGAAGTGACAAATTTGGCGCATGAAACACCAAAATCCAGAATTGCACGATATTAAGCAAGTTTGCGCTTTAAGTGTTAAAACCAGCGCCTGAAGCGCTTAAGATGAGTTTTTACGGATTACGGCGGTTCGAGACAAATTTTACACAAATTGTTTGAGGGATACTTGTACTAAAAGTCCCATGTAGTGATTTAATGCATCTAGACACTTTGAAATGTTCTTTTATGAAGGGATATATATCTTGGATCAGTAGAAATGTCTTCTGAATTCAAAAAGGCTGAATTTTGGACAGAATTTTGGGGGGAATTTAGATTTCTTTTTGGAGGGGGGTAGCCTCTAATAAAAGAGAGGGAGTTTGGGGCATGAGGAAGAGAGACGAGTAAGAGGGATTTTAGGAGAATGAGAGAGAGAGAGAGAGAGAGTCAAAGGCTTGGATATTTTCTTCAAGAATTGAAAAAGGAGAGGGAAGGTGAGAGATGTCCTCTTCATTATGTTTTGAAGAGAGAATTGAGAGTGCTTGTAAAGAGGGAAAGTTCTTGAAGAGAACTTCTAATGATTTTCTTGGGAAGGATTGTGAGATAGGTTGTGCTTTTTTATATCTTTGTTTTGTAAACTTATTTTTATATATAAAATCCATGTTCTATCTCATCCTTCTCTTGAATTTTGAGTAGTCTTCTTTATCCTTCTCCCTACAATGAGATTTGGTTTTATGACGATTTGATTTTTTTATATGGTTTTAACCGTCAATAATTTGTGATGATTTGAACTCTGATCTTCATTTTTTTTATATGGCCAACTGAAATGTTAAAATGTGTTGAGAAACATATATTCTAAAAGGATTATGATTTCTACAACATGAGGAAAATATCATTTGATTCCATGGTAAAGGATTTCATCCATGGGGTTGAGTGCAAAAAAATAGTGAAATAAACTTTGTTGGATGCAAAATTGGAAGTTTTAATTTGACAGACTAAAATCCTCAATTTGGTCTAGTTAATTGAAAAATAATGTGAGATTATTAGCCCTCATGTCAGGGAGTACTTGGAGCTCTGGAGTGGCAGCCGGTATCATTTAGCCTAACTATGGAATTAGGGACTAAACTCTTGATTATTCAATGTTCTTTATGCTCTTGGAATAGGTTAAAGAATATGCTTACTCCTATCTGACACAAAAAAAATTTATATAATTATGTTTTAAAATGATTTTAATGTCTTCACAATCCATATACTCATTGAAAAGGGAAAGGATGCTTTCTTAAATTTTAAGTCTTCGTCACAAAAACATTGTTTAGTTTTCATAAGATTACTTTTGAAAGTTTAACTATTAGTTTGATTAAATTATTCTTTTAATTACATTTTTTTAGCATTTACTCATTTACTCTATATTTGAATTTCATACTTGTTGACCTCATTTATGGTTGAGGTTTAGTTGTTTCCTTTTCGTAGCCTAAGGTCTAGCCATACGACTTCCCTATTAACTATTCTTAGAAAATTAGAAAAGGCACCCTCACTACTACAAATTCCAAACTCTTCTTTACTCAACTTGAAGTTTCACATATTGGTCATAGCCTCTAGCACTTAGTAGGTGGGGTCACTATAGGGGCAACTCAAGATGAGTAACCCTTAGGACTGCTGGACCTTAAGGTTGACCCTGTGTGTTGGTCTGGAGTTAGGTCACTCTCTACACTCATCTACAGTGACAATCACTCATAACCTTAAACTCATATTTCTAGCCTGGGTCCCTTGATCTTTTTGGGATACTCATGTAGATGGTCCCCTAAACCTACCAGCCCTAAGGCTATGGTTTAGCTAAGACCACTACATAGAGGACCCAAAATGGGGTTTCCATTGTTCCGTAGGTTATTGATGGTAGTTGGCACTCCAACCCTACCAAGATACCCAACCTACCCTTTTATCCCTAGAACACCCCCAAATTACCAAAATACCCCTCCATAGCCCAAAATTCCAAAAATTCCTAGAAAATCTCAATAAATCCCAAATATTCCCAATTTCATTTTTATTAACTACCACATGACACCATTTGGCCAATTTGACCATCTTTGACAAAAATCCTAAAATTTGCCTTTAAGGGCCCAAATTTCGCCAAATTCAACCCAAATGTCCATCAATTTGATCTCAATTGGCCCAAATTCCAATCCTAAACTCAAATTCACTCTTGATATGGGCAAGCTAAATGAAATCCAAGCTTAATTGGCCCATTATTTGAGCCCAATTTTGATTTAGGTCAAAACCCAATTTTTGACCATAATACCTAATCTCACCAAATTGAACCCATAGCCTAGTTAATTGGCCCCAATTAATGTTGAAAAATCCTCATAACATTCCTACACATCAAAATAAACCATCAATTGGCCTTGGTGAAGCCTCAAATCCATTTAATTTTGGCCTAATATCAAAATTCTGAAACTTAGCCCCAAATTGGCTAAGTCCCCAAATTTTACACAATTGATTTCCTTAACCCCAAAATTGGCATCAATTTCATGTTGAAAACTCTTTATAGGTCTCTATTGACCATTTAAAATAATCAGTTTGTACTTAGGCCAAGGCTAACCCAAGCTAGACCCAAGCCTAGCCCAACATGACCAAGTGTATTAAACCTCAAAATTCCCTCAAATTGATCCTTCAATTGAGCACAAAACCACTTCCATTCTTCACCAAAGTTTTTCATTATGATCATCTACACAATTTTGATCAATCAATTGGGTCAATTGACATGGCTAACCTAGCCCAAACCCAAGTTTTGGTCATTTTCACTCATTTGGACCCATGCACTGAATGTGACACAACCACCCTAAAGTCACCAAATTAACTCCATCACAGCCATTACTTGGACTTAGTGATCGGTCCAAACACCATGAAACTACCTAAATCAAACCATGATCCAAAGGTTCCACAAAGCAAGGGATATTATTTCCAAAAATGCATGTGCTTAAGATATCCTTACCAAAATTAGGTATTATTGCACTAAATTGCTTTGACATATTCTCCTGGCTTCCTTGAGCTAGTAGCCACCTCCCCCTGGCTGGTCGGCCATCATAGTGGCTAGAAAAGGTCAAAACCAAGAGACACTTCCATGGTACCTCACCCAAATCAAACCTAGAGTCCAGCTCAGCCAAACTAATTGATGGAACTCCTGTGCCCTCTACCTAAGCACCACAATGCACCCAAGCTTATGCCCTGAGAGCCACTCCCATGGCCATTTTTATATGAAAACTCCCTTCCACGGCCATGGGAGGTGTGCTTAAATTTCCTTAGTCAGGCTTCTCCAAACTTCACACATAGCTTCCTTAAGATCCCCTTAGTGCATTCCAATCATTTTCCCTCACCAATTCCTACTGCCGTAGCTCAATTTTGAGCTTGAAACCTTGTCGGAAACCAGGACAAAGTCCAATACACCTCCACAGTCCACCCAAACTCAAATTAAATCTACCCACACCTTCACAATAGTGAAAAAAGCCAAAGCCCCATAAAATCCCCCTTCCACACATCCTCTACCATAGCTCTCGACCAACACCCAAATCCGGTCGTGATCGAATTCATACCTAGGCCTTACACCAAGACCAGGGACTTAATCCCTAGCCTCTTTGGATCACAACAAACATGCCAAGACCCTCTGCTCAAAGCTTCACTTCTCAGAGCAAAGGTATAAAACCTCACCTCATCCCGAACCTATTTCGATTCTCCATTAAATTAGGCTTAATTTAATTGCATGATTACTATATGGATGTCTTCGTCTCAGTTAGAAGAGTCCATAGGACCAAACCAGAGGTGATTTGGTGGAGTCTAGGCTGAGATATTAGGGGTTTTAGTGTTGACGGTCAAGGGATCATTCTATCGGGGACAAAGACGGGGAGTCTTTTGATTGAGCGTGTATCAAATGGATGGAGGAGATCAAGCCGGACAACACTTTGGGACATAACCAGCGGGCCGAGTTAGCGCTGAGGTGGATGGCGACGTCAAATGGGAGTGCACCGCATGGAGTTTCGGAGCTGCCAAGGAAGTCAGCACGCGCAGTTTAAATAGAAAAATAGGACTTTTTTCTATTTACTTAAACTCCCTAAACTTCAAAAATCCATAACTTTGTGTAGAAAAATCACAAAAATAAAATAAAAATACCCTCTTGCTCGGTGAATAGAGGAAAATAATGACGAATAAATTTCAAGTCCATTTGATGCATAAAATATTTTTAAATTAATTAAACACTGTTTTGGATCATTTGATTCTCCATGCATATTGATACATCACCTTGGCATGACATTTTGGCATTTGTAGCCTCTGTAAAGTAAAACATCCTCTGTTTTTTCCAAAGTTAGAGGAGGTTCCTATACAGAGAGCCATATTTTTCAAGATCTTGCACATTATTTCCTTAAAATAATAATGGAAATTAGCTTATTGATTAGAAAATTCTAAGAAAATTTTTGGAAGGTCCAACATGACCAGAGAAGCTTTTGGAAATAATTTCATGGGTCAACTTTTTTAAAATGCAATTAAATATTACAAACACTAAATCACTAAAATAATTAATTTTGAAAAATATATACATTTAAATGACTTGATTTTTTATCTCCACTGTAGTTTATGATCCACAAAACTCACTATAAAAATTTCAAAATATTTTGAGTTTAATTAGTAACTTAAGTTGATTTTTAAAGATAAATATCACTTTTGACACTTCAATGATTTTTAAAAATCAAAATACAACTCAAAAAATTATGAAACTTTGTTTTTTGAGTTCTCTATGATCAGAGATATTTTATAAAAATATAATAATATTTAGAAGAAAATTTTGTTTTTTAGCCTATTTTAAATATTTAAAAAGTATAAAAAACACAAATATAATAAAATTCATGAAAATGTTCTAAATTACTTTTTAATCACTTAGGAACAATTAGAATATTTTTCCTGATTTTCTAAATAAAGATATTGTATTTCAAAGCTTAAAGATAATCTTAAAATGAGTTTTCACTAAAATAATTCCAATAAATCAAACAAAAATAAAAAAAATATGAAATTTGCTGCTTTGGGTTCTCTAACCTTGGGAATATTTTTCAAAGGCACAAAATTTAATTTTTATCATTTAAAAAATTTAATTTTTATTAAATAACCCAGAAATTAAAGTAATTTTGATAAATCACAATGAATTCAAAAAATTATGAAATTTGGTCGAAAGGCTTCTTTGGTCTAGTTCCACCTCCAGTAAAATTTTCAAGGGATTAGAATTTACCCTTGTTAAGTTTAGAATTTCCTTTGAAAAATCCTATTTTTTCATGAAAATGATTATATAAAATAACTTAAATTCTGAAAAATCACAGTTTCTCTTATGATGTCTTAATTGACCTATGAATGAGGTAGGATAAAAATTTCAAAGTCATTTGAATTGAATTTGAAAGATTATGAAGTGTTAGAGCCTTAGTGGCAAATGTGTAATTTTGGAAAATTTAGCCTTAATTAACATTTAGGCTTAAGTCAAGGAGGAAAATGGGCAACTTCTGATCTTAATCAATTTATTTGATGTTTGGAACACAAGGGGTTAATTGGTATGAACCAATCTCACCTTCTCAATTAAGTTAATAAATCTTTAAATTATTAAAATTTGGAAGTTTATTAAAATTAAATGATCCTGGACTTAGGGTATGACTTTTGAAGTCAATAATAAATCAATTTAATACCCTTATCTTTATTTTCAAATAAACTTCAAATCATGAATCATGACCACTTGAAGCTTAACCTTTTCAAAACTAATTAAGACACTCACCTAGACCTTAAGGGCTTAGTTGTGATTGAGGACAAATCAAAATTGACTAAATGAGTATTGAAGAAATAAACATAACATAATCAACATCGTTGAAACACCACTAAGCCTAACAAAAAAATTTGGCTAAGTGTTCAGGTTACACCAACTTGCTCTTTAAAGAAATTCACTCACATAATTTTCAAATTAAATGACAAATGATAATTACTTCTTTCATAGGGATAATTAAGACATCAATGTTCACTGAGCATTAGAAGTAATCACAGAATGAAACATTAAGCAATATAATAAGTTTAAGTGGACTAGATGCTTTTCACCAGTTGGTGAGAGGGAGGCATGGACCTGCTTCCTCCTTCTAACTTGTTGGATACCTCAGAGGTCTATTAAACTTAATATACTTTGCTCAATGAAATCACCCTTAATTAAACTTTTAAGGACTCACTAATATAAAACATTGAGTTAGGAAAAGCACCAGAACTTTACTTTTCCTACTCTTCATAAATTCCCTCACATGCATTTTTAAGTTTCAGGTGGTGGAACGAGAAGACTCGCCAAGTACGCTTTTACAGTTTATAGTACTGTCTTTCTTGTGCCTTTTCCTTACATGCTTTATGCTTACATTGTTTCTCTTTATACTTGCATTTACTTAAATGTATGAAAACAACATAAACTTGCATATTAACCAAAACCAAAGCCCAAAACCAAAACTAAAATCAACCAAGATAAAATCCACCGCCACAACATTCAAAATATAAAACAACTCAAAATTTAATCACAAACATCACACAAAACTACAATTGTAAGATATCTCTATTGGATGATCTGAAATCCCTCAGAGGAGGTAACCTACGGTTGCTAACGAGGCTTCCCATGGTTTAAATGAAATTATGAAACTCATTAAGTTGGGTTTAGTAAGTTCATTTGGACCAAGTGAATCCAATAGAAAATAGTGGTGTCAGAACGAGGGAACAGTAGGATCCTAACCGGTGTCGCTCTAATCAACTTTAATATGCCCTTATAAAATTGAAAGAACTTTAACCATAGGGCCATCTGATTTGACATTTTAGCTTAACACATTAGAAAACTCAAACTCACTATGGCAAAGAGCTTGGAGCTAGAATGATCGACAGCAAGACCATCTTCAATAGTAAAACCTATCTTCCTCAACTAAATCAATCTTCCTTCTTTAGAATTAAACAATAAAGCCATAGGAGTTCGAGGTTGCTTGCTTATGCAACGTAAATCCTCACTTTATCTTTAGGCCTTTGTACGCCCTACTATACAATATAAGCTCTAACTCGTCTCGGGATTCCGTGGTTGTCGTCTGTTACGAACTAAATCCTCATATCTTCCAGGCAATTTGTGTGATTGTTTCACACAAATATAAGCCCTAACTAATAAAATTGGCAAGATGAAACACTTAAATTTTTTCGCTCTAAATTTAAACAAAACATTAGGATAACTTGGGAAGTCATCCAAGTTTGCCTCTGGATCCATGAGATCCCCCAGTTTCTTCCTCTTTTGTATTCTACAATAAAATGTTTCAAATTTGAACCAATCCCCTTTCACACTTCTATGTCCGATTTCATTAAAAAGTCATACCCTTTGAAATTCCTTGAAAATAATATTTCTTGATTTTTATCGAGAGTCTTCTTAAGTGACTTTGATTATTTAAGATGTAATTAACTATAGGGGTTTGCCCTTATAGGAAGCAGATGCAAACCCAGCTTAATATAAACCCTACTTAATCCTTTATATTAAATAGAGGAACTTGTCGGCAAATAGAAAGGTTTCGCAGACTAAACGGACGTCATACTTTCCATAGTTTATTTGGTCGATCCTCATCCTCAAGTCTTATGTTTATCCTTCGGGATAAATACAGGATTTGAGGTACAGTGCTCTTTTATTTTAAAAATATGGGGACAATTTGATTTCATACTTCAACGTCCTTCCGAAGCGGGCGACAGGATTTCGATTCTGGCGACTGACGGCTTCTTAAGGGTAACTCCCCACAAACCCCTGAAATAGCGCCGACAATACTTTACTTCAATAGTTTAAATTGTAGTTTACATTATAATAATAAGAATTTACCTATAAGCATTTTCAGCTTCCGTATGAAATCGATATCCTGGACTCTATTAGAGCCCTTAATTACTTAAGTGATACGTATACTTACGTTATTTTTAGGGGGTTTGGCGGTTTAAAAATTTTTAATAAGATAAAATAATTTTCACTAAAGTCAATTTTATTGGGATTAAATTTTATATTTACTATTATATCTGTCGTTTGTATTATGTAATATTGAAAAATATTTAAAAAAACACACTAAATCTCGCATCAATGCTCACAAAAAAAATTAATGTTAGATACTAATTTGTCTATCTATAAATTCTTCCATAACTCAGTTCAACTTAAGGAAAAATAAAATAGATTAGAAACTTTAGAGAGATTTATGAAATAAGATCTAAAAATTTATACTAGATAAAGCTCAAATATTGCCACTTTTTTAATACTTGGCTTTTCCCATTTAAATGCATTGACTATGACTAGAGTTTGAGTGCAAACAAGAAAAATAGTACATACCTAGTAAAAGGTATAGAGTGAAATAAATTGTTCACTTATATTAAAAATTTTTAGTCAAGTAACTTAATGATTAAAATTAGTAATCATATAGCTAGAAGAAGTTACTAATTCCTCTATTGAAAGCCATTGAGTAACTAGAATATTACTGACATAACAAGATTAATAATTTCTGAAATAATTAAGAGATTTTTAGAAAAAAAAAGAAGCTTAAAAAAACTACTTAAACTCGTTATTTTTTACTATGTTTCATAATTCAAATTACTAATTTAATTATTAAAAATCAATGACGTCTTAAAGTGCTAATTATTTAATGAAAATTTCAAGGAGTTTATTGTTATTTAATTTATTTTTCGACCACAAACTCTTTATTTATTAAGTTGAAAGGAGTATTCAATTCTTAATTTGGTATATGTAGAGTAATCCCTTAAGAATCTTTAAACCTTGTTTAAGATGAAGCTAGAATTGATTGGTTGACTATGGAAATATCTTGGTTAATAAAGACGATTTTTGAAGTGTGGGAATTAGAGCTAGTTGTGCCTCAATCCACACTAACTAATTTTTAAAATTAGATTAGAAAATTAATTTGTACTAAAAAGAACCTTAACATCATTTCTTGAAGTTAACTACCAAGTAAATGCTGAGCAGTATGAAAGCTAATTTGTTATGTTAACATTATGTTGGTGATAAACTAATGATTGAATAGAGATATTTCAATGATTCCATATGTAATCAAATGCTTCCACGTTATAAAGTTACTTATCACCACTGGGAAAAAATTATAGCCATTAGCAAACTCTCCATAAGCCTTGGTAAGTTTAACATAAGAATAATAGTGATGATATTAGAATGGAGAAATCATTGCTATTAACACAACCATGTTAATATTCCACTTCTTCTTCATATGGTAAAGGTTCCAAAGGAAACAAAAATTAGTTATTTTATTTGGTGTCAACATTATTTAAGGCTTAAGCGATATGCCCAAAAAATATACACTATAAAAGGTTGATGTCAAGGATATGTAAAATTGAGACTTGATTTATATTGAATCTACTCTGATAAAATTCATTCAAAATGAAAAATGCCATAATCCTAAATTGTGAATTTAAAATATTTCACTGAGTAAATTTCACTTTTATGACTTGTCGGATTATTTTGGGTTTGGTTTGTGGGATTGCCCGTAAGAAGCTGTCGGTCGTTGGAATCAAAATCACGTCGCCCGCTTCAGAAGGACGTTTAAGTATGAAATCAAACTGACCCCATATTTTGCATAGTATAAAATGAAAGAGCATGGTACCTCAAATCCTGTATCTATCCCGAAGGATAAACACATGACTTGAGGATGAGACTCGATCAAAATAAACTAAGGAAAGTATGACATCCGTTTGGTCTGCGAAACCTTTGTATTTGCCGACAAGTTCCCCTATTTAATATAAAGATTTAAATATGATTTATAGTAAGCTGGGTTCAGACATGCATCCTATAAGGGCAAGCCCCTATAGTTAATTACATCTTAAATGACCAAAGCCGCCTAAGAAAACTCTCGATAAAAATCAAGAAATATTATCTTCAAGGAATTTCAAAGGGTAAGACTCTTCAACGAAATCAGATGTAGAGGTGTGAAAGGGGATTGGTTCAAATTTGGAACATTTTATTGTAGAATCCAAAGGAAGAAGAACTAGGGGATGTCATAGATCCAAAGAAGAACCTCGGTGACTTCCCAAGCTATCCTATTGTTTGGCTTCAGTTTTGAGCAGAAATATTTAGATGTTTCATCCTGCCAATTCTATTTAATTGGGGCTTATATTTGCGTGACAGAGTCACACAAATTGCCTAGAAGATATGAGGGTTTACGTCGTACCGGATGACAACCTCGGAACCTAGAACGAGTTAGGGCTTAAATCGTACAACAGAGCTATACGAATGCCTAAAGATAAGGTGAGGATTTACGTTGCATAAGCAAGAAAACTCGAAGTCTTATGGCTTTGTTGTTTAAGTCTAAGGAAAGAGGATTGGTTTAGTTAGGGAAGACAGGTTTTGCTGTTGAAGATGGCTGTGCTGCCCACCAAGCTAGCTCCAAGCTCTTGCCACGACGAGTTTGAGTTATCTATTGTGTCAAGTTATAATATCAAATCAGGTGGCCCTATGGTTGAAGTTCTTTAAATTTTATGAGGGCATATTAAAGTTGATTAGAGCGACACCGGTTAGATCCTACGGTTCCCTCGTTCCGGCATCACTATTTTCTATTGGATTCACTTAGTCCAAATGAACTTATCAAACCCAGTCTAATGAGTTCGATATTTCATTTAAACCGTGGGAAGCCTCGTTAGCAACCGTAGGTTACCTCCTCCGAGGGATTCCCGATCATCCGATAGAAAAATCTTAATTAAGTTAAAGTTGTGGTTTTGTATGATGTTTGTGATTAAATTTTGAGTTGTTTTATATTTTGAATGTTGTGGCCGTGAATTTTATCTTGTTTGATTTTAGTTTTGGTTTTAGGTATGTGGCTATCCTGATGGTTTTAGTTTTCATGTAGGGTGAGATCGTTGTTTAACATGCAAATTTGCAGGTATAAAAGTACAATATGAAAGTATAAGAAAAACAATGCTGAAAACAGTAAAAGTGTGTCTGGCGAGTCTTCTCCTTCCACCACCTGAAACTTAAAATGCATGTTAAGATAGTTTATGACGAGCAGGAAAGGTAAAATTTTCCTAACCCTATGTCATATTATGGTGAGTCCTTAAAAGTTTAATTAAGGATGATTTCTTTAAGCAAAGAATATTGAGTTTAATAGGCCTCTGAGGTATTCAACAAGTTAAGGGGGGAAACAGGTCCATGCCTCTCCCACACCAACTAGTGAAAAGCCTCGAGTCCATTTAAACTTATTATTTTGCTTAATGGTTCATCCTGTAAATATCCTTAATGCTCAGTGAACATCGATGTCTCAATTATCTCTAAGAAAGGGGTAATTATCATTTATCATTTAATTTGAAAGTTATGTGGGTGAAAACCCTTAAAGGGGCAAGTTATTGTAATTTGAACACTTGGCCAAATTTTAATCCTAATTGGGCTTATTGATATTTCAAGGATGTTTGATTTTGTTATTTTTATTTCTCTAATCCTCATTTAGTCAATTTTGATTTAGCTAAGCCACCACTAAGCCCTTAAGACCTAGGTGAGGATCTTAATTAGTTTTAAAAAGGGTTAAGCTTTAAGTGGTCACGATTCATCATTTGGATTCTATTTCAAAATCAAGATAGGGGTATTAAATTGATTAATTATTGACTTCAAAAGTCATACCCCTAAGTCCAGG
>NEWO01000052.1:1502608-1515482 GCA_003013225.1 Phalaenopsis aphrodite
AAGGTATCGGAATGTAAGGTCCGACCTCAAATGTAAAGAATAAAAAATGTAGTATTGATTCAGAAATGAGAATTGAAATGTAGGGCAATTCTCAAAAGAAGGTGTCGGAATGTAAGGTCCGACCTCAAATGTAAAGAATCAGAAATTTAGGACTGATTGAGAAATGAGAATTGAAATGTAAGTATCAATTCAAAGATGAGAGAATTGAAATTTAGGTATCAATTCAAAGATATGAGAATCAGGATTTAGGTACTGATTTGAAGATGTAATTTGAAATTTACAAAGAGCTTGTGATGTTGAATTTGTGGTAGTGTGTCATGTGGAAATGTTGACTTTGAAGAAGATTTGTAAAGTTTCGTGGAGTTTTGTGCAGAATGTGAAATTCTGCGAGGATGCGTAGAGAGTTAGTATGGATAACGATGGTTGTGCTGCGCGCACAAGGAGTAGGAAATTCCGAAAACGAAAGTATCCAGTCAACTAGTTTGTTTTATTTTCCTGTTGCTTTTGTCACAATTGATTTTACAAAAATGTGTTTTTAAAGTTTTAATTTCAATTTGTTGATTTTCAAAAGAAATTTGTTTTGTTATTTATTTATTATAATTATCTTTTATTTGTGTTTTATTTATTGTTAAAAATTTGTCGTTTCGTTCTTTGTTCACTGGAACTCTGAACCATTGCATAGTTCACGGCTTTCATCCATCGCACAAAAAGGCAATTGATAAAAAGGCACAACTTGAGAGAAATTTCCATTAATCTGCTTCAATAAAGATGCTACAGATCAAATATAGGTTAATGCCTCAAAAAGAGTACATCATGTAATACATGTTGAAATGCATTGAGAGTCTTCTCAAGATATGAGTACATCATGGACTGATTACATTAGATACATGTCATGCTTGTTAAAAGAAAGCAAGTGAATCGTTTGCGCTTGGTATATCGAGCTCTTGATCAAGCAGACCTTCTGAGTCATGCTCCAGGATAAGAGTTCCCTTCGCATGTATTCCGAGGTACAACCTTCTCATAGCTCGTAAGGAAACATTTCTTCCAACTCCGGGTCTTGCTGGAATCCATATTGTATCTTACTGTCATCCATTCTCAGGAAGGTCACGGACACCCTACGGTGTCGTACTCCTGGAATGCAGTGCTTGGCAACGTCTGCATCGTTTCCCTTGAGAACAAGTACTGAACCAACTGGAAGAGGAATCTCCACAGCTTCTTTGAATTCAATAGGGTCGATTATATCGTTTTCTTTTCCAAACAAAATATTGCTCTTACTCATGAATGAGACAGTGCAAAAAGGCCTCACAAAGTCATGATGG
Organism: Phalaenopsis aphrodite; assembly: GCA_003013225.1. Classification (NCBI taxonomy): domain Eukaryota; kingdom Viridiplantae; phylum Streptophyta; class Magnoliopsida; order Asparagales; family Orchidaceae; genus Phalaenopsis; species Phalaenopsis aphrodite. Next base: position 1,503,928 of record NEWO01000052.1, read on the forward strand.
TCAATGTGCGGAGGAATGCAGTCACCTTCTTCATAAATGTTGATGATGCAACTGTTAGGAATGCAAGTAGCGGGTAGGATATTCCAGTTGACCATTCTCTTTATCATCCACTTTATCATCGGTGGTAACAGATCCACTTGGTCGTATCTAAGTATCCCAGCGGATTCCCCTGTCTGTCGTTTGTAAAATTGTAGCAACATCCGCACTGGATGGTGATTCTTCCCTTTCCCCGCATCCATTTCTTTGGCTCGGAGTACGTTTTTTCCATGAGAAGGCTTGCTCGACCTCTATCTCTCAAATCGAAGATGCAGTCCAGGATGCGTCTTTCATCAGTTTCATAGAAAACCCTGGTATATAGCTCCAGGCCTTCCAATATGTTGATAAGCTTTCCTTGAACCTCTTCATAGAACTCAAATTCTCTTTTGTTTACCTTGCTTATTTTGTAGTATTCTACCATTCCGGGAGTTGGCATTTATCTGGGGCGTTCTTTCCTCCGGGCCTCGGCGGGAATCCAAACCGGTGCTGGCCGATCCGGAATATGAGATTCAACCTCAAGCGGGATGTATGATCTTGGGCTCCGCGGTGCACATTAATACGTCCCCAATGGGACATACGGCTCGTTTGCCACAAAATCTGGAGTCTGAGACTTGTTGGTTCTTGACGTGTATTCTTCTAAGGTACTGAAATGTTGTAGATGTAAAATGTTGTAGTCCGGGCATTCTACAAATGCGCCCGTGACTGATGTCCTGACTGTTATCTCGACGTTGCATGTTGGGCAACTTCTGCACCAGATATCTGGAACTGGGGGTACAGCTGATCCTATCAGAAATCTTGATTCTTCATCTGTAGTGGGCAGGCTGGCAGAGGTCTCTCTCAGATCTGGATCGTAGATATGTCCCTCAGGAATGGGGGTAAGAAAACCGTTTATGTTTCTTTGGCGCTTGCACTCCTGTCGCATGAAGGCTCTCTATTTCTTTCGACTCGCATTTCTGCGTTGTGTTCTGCGGAGTGGAGTATTTATCAATTATTCTCTGTGGGCAGCTATTAAGTCCCTCGCTGGAGTAGCTATCATAGAGGGCAGTCGGCTGGGCCCCTCCATCGGATCTTGTTCTGCTATCACGTTTTTACCCTTACGTGACGTGTCGTCCTGAGTGGTCACCCTCAACAGTGAGGGTAGTCCCTTCTTTTCTTCATTGCTGACTGCGCCCATTAGCAGACCGTCGTATTTCATATCAATCTGGTTGAAATCCATGTTGAAATCTATGACACCTCCTTGTAGAGCCATCTCTTCATTCAGTGCGAGGTTCCAGCCGTCCTGGAAGGCAAAGATCAGCCTCTATCCTAACAATTTTTCTGCAGACGACAGAAGGAAACGTCAGTAGGCCGACGTTTGGCATGAACAAGAACAAAACAAAGTGTTCATTAAATTTTACTTTGTTTTGATGAAAAGGATTACTCATTTTATGTGTGAGTTTTGTTTTAATTTAATGGAATTTTTAAATTCAAAAGAGAACGTGTAAAGTCCAAAAATTTTCTCAAAATTTTCATTATGTATGAGATTAATTACAAAATTTGGACCCAGTCATAGACATATGGCCATATAGATAACCCTAAAACAATAAAGGTCTTAAAGTTTCAAAGCAAGCTGAAGCGAGCAGAGGTAAGCAGCATTAAGCAGCATCAGGTTATGTAATATGTCTTCAAGTATCGTCCATTTATCGGTAACATGGGTTTTTCTCCCCGGAAGTCCACTAACTGGTAGGCTCCTCCTGTATAAACCTTCTCAACGACAAATGGTCCCTCCCAAGTTGGCTCGAATTTGCCATCTATTTTGCGGGGAGCAAGGATAAGTCTTTTCAGCACGAGTACGAGGTCATCAATTTTGAATGTCCTTGGGCGAACCAATTTATCATGGGCTTGGACCATCTTTGCCTGGTAGAGCTCCAAATGTTGTTGTGCTTCCAATCATTTTACCTCGAGACTCTCCAGTTCTTCAAGCCTGAGTTTTGCGCTTTCTTCTGTTATAAATTGGTTGGCAACGACGACTCTGAGAGATGGTGTTTGGATCTCTAGCGGTAGCACGGCCTCGGTCCCGTACACGAGCATATAAGGTGTACACTGAGTGGGAGTCCTAAAAGTCGTTCGGTAGGCCCACAGGGCTTCTAACAGTTTGTTATGCCAATCCCTTTTATTTTTATCCAGTGTTTTCTTCAAAATCTGTACCAGTGTCTTGTTGAAAGCTTCGGCCAGACCATTTGCTCTGGGATAGTAAATTGTAGAGTATCTCCAATCTATCTCATGCCTTCTGATGAAATTTTTGATCTTTGTACTTTTAAAAGCTGTCACATTGTCAGAGATTATTCTTCGCGGTACTCTAAAAGGGTAGACGATTTGGCTTTTGAAAAATTGAAGGATGTGCAGTGCCGTAACCTCACGTAATGGTACTTCCTCCGCCCATTTAGAGAAGTAATCTGTAGCGGCAAGTATGAATCTGTGTCCTTTAGAAGATGGAGGGTCTATCGGACCTATTATGTTTGTGCCCCAACACTCGAATGGCCACGAGGCAACAGTTGGGTGTAGCGCATTCAGAGGCTGGTGTAAGACCACCCTATGTACCTGGTATTGGTGACATCTTCTGGCAGTATCCATGCAATCAGACATCAATGCTGGCCAATAATATCCGAGTCTTTTAATCTTCATTTTCATTTTTGGTCCCGACTGATAAGCGCCACACAATCTGGCATGTACTTCATTGACAATATTCTGTGCCTCGGCTCTGCTCAAACACCGTAGCCACATTTGGTCGAACGATATTCTGTAGAGAACATTTCCCACTAGGGCGTAAGACATGGCCCTTCTTGTGATGTGGTGCGCCTCGGACTTGTCATATGGTAACTTTGTAGTATGAAAATATTCTATTAATTGCTTGTGCCAATCTTTGTTGATGTCTGCAACTGTATTTATTGTTTCTTCTTTTTCAAGTTTGTGAAGGGTTTCGAAGTCGCTTCGACACAAGACTCGTCTTCCTTGCACCGTGACTTCGATGGAATCCTCCGGGGGACACGACATTTCCTTAGCAAGTTTTTCTAAAGCGTCGGCATGAGCATTATCTCCTCGAGGAATCCGGTAGAAAGTCACCTCAAGAATCTACTCCAGGAGCTTCGTCGCGTACAGATGGTATTCTGCTAATCTTGGTTTTAGAATTATGTATTGTCCGACGACTTGCTGGATGACAAGTTGAGAGTCACCATAAATTGCAATGTTTGTTATATCCATTGAAATCCCCAACTCCAATCCGGTGATTAAGGCTTCATATTCTGCTTCATTATTGGTACATGGCTCCGTCAGGTGGTACGAAAACCTCAACATACCCTTATCTGGCGTGATAAAGATCAAACCGATCCCTGCCTTGCCTGGTATAACTGTGCCTGATCCCTTATTTTTCCTGGCTGATGAAGCACCGTCAAAGTACATTTCCCAGCGCTGCACACTGGAAAATTCCATCTGTAGTATCTGCTCGTCTGGTAACTCGTTGTTGAGAGAGGATCCAACTGGTAGTGGGTGTGCAGCGAGAAAATCTGCTAAAATCTATCCCTTGATAGCACAGAGGGGTACCAAAGTTATATCAAATTGCAATAAGATCATTGAACATCTCGCTAAACGTAAGAGAGTGTTGGTCGGGTCATCAAATATTACAATGGATTAACTTTCAAAATTAGGGTGATCTTATGAGAAAGCATGTGATGCCTAAGTTTTTGAGCAGAGAAAATTAGTGTCAGACAATACTTCTCAATAGGTGGATACCTTACCTCCGTCGGTATTAGACGACGACTCAAGTAGTAGAGAGCATTTTCTTTTCCCTCCTCATTGATTTGGGCTAAGAGGGCTCCAAGAGAGTCATCTAAAACCACGGTATAAAGTATCAACATTTTCCCTGAGATAGGGGCTGCCGAAACAGGAGGTGTCATTAAATATTGTTTAACGTCCTCAAAGGCCCGCTGGCATTTCTCTTCCCAAATAAATTTGCCATCTTTTTTAATTAATGCCGAGAAAGGCTGACACCTACCTGAGAGATTAGAAATAAAGTGTCTCAGATATGCTTACCTCCCCTCGAAGGAACGTAGCTGTTTCAAGGTTTTAGGGGGAGGCATTTCCAAGATAGCTTTAATTTAGAAAATCTCGATTCCCCGATGACGGACAACGAATCCTAGAAATTTACCGGAGGTAACGCCAAAGGCGCACTTTAAGGGATTCATTTTAAGGTCATATCGTCCTAACCGTTCAAACACAATCCTCAAATCATACAAATGGTCTATTTTTCATTTACTTTTGATGACCAGATCATCCACGTAGCATTCTACTTAATTGTGAATGAGGTCGTCAAAAATCTTCGTCATTGCATGCTGATATGTCGCTCCGGCGTTCTTTAGGCTGAATGGCATCACTGTGTAGCAGAAGATTCCAATCGGTGTTCTGAAAGCTGCAAGCGCTGCATCCTCGGGAGCCATCTTGATTTGGTTATACCCCGACAATCCGTCCATGAAGGAGAAAATTTCATGTGTTGAAGTGATGTCCACCATCATTTCTGGTATAGGTAGCGGGAACTTGTCTTTTGGACATGCCTTGTTCAAATCTCTGAAGTCGACGCAAATGTAGATCTGTACATTTTTCTTTTTAACCGGTACAATATTGGCTAACCATATTGTAGTGGTTCTATCAACTTCTTTAACAAAGTTAGCGTCTATCAACTTCTTTACCTCGGCGATGACTTGTTGTTCTATTTCGAGGTGCATTCTCCTTGGAGCTTGTTTTACTGGGATTACATTCTTGTCCACCGCAAGTTTATGGACTGCAACCTCCGCTGACAGTCCTGACATTTCATCGTAGCTCCATGCGAAGCAATCTTTAAACTCTGCTAATAGTTTGACCGGTTCTGCAGATTCTTCGTCATTAAGTAGAGAACTTATACATGTAGGTCGGGGTCGTTCTTCAGTCCCGAGGTTATTCTCTTTCAATTCATCGATAGTGGATTTAATTTCTTCTTCAAATTCTGGTGGAGGATCTCCTATTGGTTGATTAGTAGAGTCATTATCTATATCGAGACAATCTTTTTCTGACTCAATAGTAACAACCATGCAAAATTCAGAATCATCGACTGGTCCAACTGTATCAAATCCAAGACCTTCTTTTGAATTGGGAGTTCGTCTTTTAGCATTCCGTAATTTTTCAAAAAGTTTAAGTTTATCTTTCGGCATTTGTTTTGGTAAGTGTCCCTATTGAATTAACTTTTGAACACAAGGCGAGAAGTAACCAAAAGGCAATTCCATTAATTCATTAGAATCAACATCCAAATTTACATGTTTCTCAAGATCAGTAGAGGTAGAAGCACGGTAAAATTTGATCGGCTTTGAACCAACACTACAGACTTCCTTGACCTCTAAAATCTCGATCTTTTGAGGGAGAATCGAAGTGGGGGTCATAGTATCCACATAGTGGTTTATCTGATCATACATTGTTTCATATTCATTCCTCTCTGTACCTTCTAGGGATATCTTGTACTGAGGCTTCTTCTATTTTGTCATCATTATCTCATCTTCAGAACTGTCTTCATCACCAATGTTGATAGTTGGCCTAGTCCGTTCGACAATTAAATTGATCTTTCCTCATCCGCGTCCCTGGCCTCGACCTTGGGTGCATGAACTAGAAGAACCTCCACCAACTCATTGTAGGGGAGTGGTAGAAGGTCGTTGAAGCGGAGTAATCTGGCTTCCTTTTTGTGATCCCTCTGAATCTTTGCCTTTGTTTGTCAAAATCTCGCGCGAGAAGACACTCTTATTGGAGGTGCATAGTAGGCAGCATCTTCATGGATACCAACTTCATGCACTGAAAACGGTTGTAGGTCTCCCTTGATGCAATTTTCTTGACCATCTTTTTGGTATTTAATGCATTGATGTAGGGATGATGGAACCATGTTATGCTCATGAATCCACGGTCGACCCAACAGAGTGTTAAAAGAGGTCTCAGCGTCGATGATATGAAATTTAACGGTTGTTACAAGTTCTCCAACCTTCATAAGTAATGAAATTGATCCAAGGGCTCTTTCTCCCTTTTGGTTGAATCCTCTTAACATCGTCTTATCGGGGATGAGCTCCTGAACGTTGAAGTCTAAATATGCTAACGTCCGTAGACTCATCAAGTTAAGAGATGCTCCAGGATCCACTAAAACTCTGGATAACACAAATCTGTCAATGTTGACGGAGATGTAGAGCGGACGGTTATGGTCGGCGGTACCGAGCAGCAAGTCTTCGTCTGTAAGGGTTACCCCTGGCTGTTCTCTCAACAAGCAAACTTCATCTGAGGATGTGCTAGCCAACTGAGCTAAGGAAATTTCTTGATCTACCAAAGCTGTAACCAGAGATTCCCTCATCTCTTTTGACAGCGTCAGAGCGTCGTAGATGCTTAGTCGGGCAGTCAACTTCCTAAGATGAGTTAGCACGTTGTAATCTACTTTGTATGATCCTCCAATTTTATCTTGATTATGCGGCTCTTTCACTGGCAGAGGCGGGGGTATCTCTTCTCGAGTCATTATCTATTTTCCTTTGTCTGCTGGAGTTGTTCTCGGTGATAACCCCTTTCCGCTTTTTAAGTTGACTTCTGTGACTTCTTACTTTCGAGATATCATTGTTGAATCTTCTGGTGTCTTTTCCTCTTCATCGGTGAGGTCTAAGTTGATGGCGAGCAGTGCACCATGAGGCTCGAGAGTTAGGTCTTCGTTATCGGTGTTGTCGTAAGCGATATCGTTGATGTCTTATTTAGACTTGACAACAAGTTCATCGGACTCAAGTATGATTTGAGGATCATTTTGAGGATTGACATCACAACCAGCTTGGTTATAATCAATCACGTTATTACCATAAATAGTCAAAACGTAGCCGAAATCACAACCATTATATTCATAAGACCCCGGAGGGTCAAAAAGATAATCATACAAAGTCAAGGGTTCGATGACTTTCTTCCCCGAATTCGAGACAACCAATCTAGTAGAGGCAACCCCTATCTTACCCCCCGTGCTATCGATCTTGGTCGTGGCGCTCTTCTTTTTCTTGTTCTTTGTCCTGGACGATGATAGATTTTCTGGTGAAATCTTCATCTCGGGCTCGGTATGCTGTAGACTCTGAGTGGAGGTTTGTTTTGATGCAGACTGTAGCTTGTTCATTATCTTCTTGGTCAATCTGTTCCATACCTCATTCCATCCTTCTTCGGTATTTGTAGAAGCTTGTTTTGATGAATCCTGCATTTGATTGATGACCCTCTTGTGTTCATCCCAAGTTGTACTCCATCCATCTGTTCTGACCTATGGATCAATTGGGGAGATTGACTCAGCTGAAATCATGTTTATGGAACCTTTTCCAAGTTCTCTCAAATATTCCTTCGGGATTGTAATATTCTCTTCCTTAAGGTTCTTCTCGAGCCAATCTTTAAAGACGAAACACTTGTCAATAGTGTGCCCAAGCAACCGATGGTACAGGCAATAATTTAGTTCATTCTTCTTATCCACCTCTTCAGGTTTTTTCGGATCAGGCAGTTTGAATTCTAATTTCTTCATCAAGCTTTTGAATATCTTAGGTACAGCTTCATCTTTGAAGGAATAAAAAACTTTCTATCGCTCCAACAGGGATATTCTTTTACCCGCTGTTCGGGGTGATCCCTCCTGAGACGGTCATTGGTTAGATTGACTGCTCTGTTTCTGAGAGTACTGTGACGAGCATTACTGATGATCTTCTGCATATATCTTTATCGGCTCCTTTATTTTGTCGAAAGTTGTGACTACCCCTGATTTCTTTTCCAATACTCTGGTCACCTTAGCCTTTTCATGTGGCTCAATGTGTTTCATTTCTTCTTGAAGACTGTTGGCTTTCCTGAGTAGCTTCTCGAAGGATTTGATGGTGAGTCCCTTAAGCATGAAAGCTACTGGCCCATGATTGCTTTTGAGTAGAATTCCAATCGCTTGATGTTCCTGTAGCTGAGGTTCACATTTCATGCTAAAGTTTCTCCACCTCAAAATATAGCCTGTCAAGGTTTCACAAGGCTTCTGCTTCTCTATCTTGAGTTCTCTAATAGCCACATGATGTTGCGCCCCAGCAAATCTTTTCAGAAATAACTGTTCCAACTCAGAAAATGTTTTAACTGACCCATTGGGCAGGTCAGTGTACCAGTCAAAAGCGATTCCTGACAAGCTACTAACGAACTGCTGGTAGAGTAGAGCTTCGCTATTCCTTGTGTTTCCACAATTGGCTCAAAAATGTGCTATGTGTTGTCTGGGATTTCCGATCCCATAAATATCTTGAAGTTTGGGGTTACAAAGCCCTTTGGGAAAGGCACGACATTAAATTCCACCGGATAAAGTCTACCCTTTAAAATTGATGCACCTCCCTTGGACTGGGCTAAGGCATCCCTCACTTGTTCAACCATTTGCTTGAACTCTTTTTCTGGCATGACACTTAATGGAGAATCCTTCTTCAGTTCTTCTTTGTCTGTTGAAGTAGCCTCCCTTCTTTCATCTGTGATGTTTATGATTTCTGGCTGGTTAATTTCTGGGGAGGCCAATCGCGGTGCTTGTGATTACCCCTGAATGGTGGCCATGGCGGTCATAGCTGCAGTCATCTCTTCTATTCTTTTCTCCAGTAGAACAACTTGCTCATCCCTGAGGAGGATAACCCTACGCAGCTTGCCTACGGCATTCTCTTCCGTGTGAGGTTGAGCCTCACGCTCAGATGTGGTAGCTCTGGTTTCGATCACATGGACATCCATGAAATCATCCTCCAAGTAATCGCTGTAGTCAAAATTCTCATTGTCACTATTGACAGAAAGTTCGTGTTCTCGAGCTAACTCAGAAATCTCAATCCTGAGTTTCTCAAATTTTTCTTCAATTATCGATTCCTTGATTGCTTTAAGATCTGGAGGACTCCGATGGAAATCCTCAACTTGTTCCTCTATCTCGCTGGCTATTGTTGCGACGATGTGAAAAATTTCAGGCACTGGTTCTTCTTCCTGTCTTGTAGGTTCACTGAACTGTATCGGTGCAGCGACCTTGGGTATCCATACCTTCTTCCTTTTCAACGATGATGCCTCAGCACGGGGCGTCTTAGTAGAGACATCGGTATGTCAAGGGAAGGTATGCTCTCAGTGGTGTTGACCGACTACAATGTCAGGTAATCATCTTGTCTTTCTTTCCATGATTGTAGGAATAACGGGTAAACTTCTTGGACCCAGTCTTGACTTGATTGGCCGGCGACCTGTGGTTCTGGTGGTGGTATGATCGGTGGTGACCATAACAGTATCGACTCGGTTTCCCAAATGGAGCCAGACGGGAACACGGGTAGGTGACTCTATAATCAACCTACGAGATTTTCTAGTGGACTTAATATCCTTCAAAATTTCATTCTTCATATGCGGGGAAATCGCATGTCCCACTCGTCTAAGTAATTCACCAACAGAACATCCTTCTTTAATAGCAAGCCTTCTGAAGACTGCACTAAATCGAGTGATAGGGCTACACTTCTTTCCCTCTTCACCATGTCCATGAGGTGATGAGAATGCAGCATCAATATTTTGGATACTCTCATATCCATCGGTATATGCCAGAGGATGAAATCTACTCCCTAGCAGGAGTGGGTAAATTTTTGTTAATACCTCTTCAACTTGATGAGGCTCCTCCTCATCAAGTGTGTTTTCAAGAGCCTGGGCTTTGATGGCCCCTCTGAATTCTCCTATTGTGGTTCCTCCTTTGAGTTTGGGTCAGTGGTACAACCCTTGAGCTTGACCCGATTTCAAACACGGCTGGCGGAACAGTTAATCCTTCAGTCAAATCTTCGACAATCATCACTTCCTTCCCCTTAGCAGCAGCGGGGATAGTAGGCTTGATGACGACAGCTTTAGCCTTCTTACCGGCAGGGAAGTCTTGAAGGCAGTTCAAACTGAATTCTACAAACGGCTCTTGAACTTCCGGGGCAGCGATCTTCATTACCACGAACAGAGCTTTTTCAAATCTTTGAAACAGAAAGTTTTAGGGTTAGCTATATGGCCAAAAACCTTGTAATCTTTACTGCAAGAACTAAAAAAATAGAGGTTAATCTGTAGACCGCGCGGGTCTTTAATTTACAAGTAATTTTAACATCTTTATTTAAAAGGGTGTAATTTTAAATTAATATTTTGAAGTGCGCGCAGCACAACATGATTTGGTTTAATTTGCGAAGCAGCAAACCAAATGTGAAAAGGAGTTGTGAGAAAGTTTGGGACCCAGCACGGGACCAAATTCGTGGCAGAAAATGCCCAGGTGGAGTTAATCCACCAACACACCTATTGGGGGTCTGACCCCATGTAAAAATTTAAAGAGTCCTTAATGGCCTTCTGAACCCCTCTGTTCAAAGATGGTTGAACAGCTAGTCCTGAAGTCCAAGGAGTTAGCCGTACTTTCCCAAGATAGAAATGGGTAAAGTATGCTAACAAAGGAAGGGTAATTTGGTCCAAGGGGGACATGGACATATTACCGATGTGTGAAGATGATATTTCTTGATTTGTATGGAGAGAAAAGCTTGTCCCCAGCGGAGTCGCCAAAAGCTGTCGTCGATTATTTTGGGTTTCGTTTGTGGGATTGCCCGTAAGAAGCTGTCGGTCGCTGGAATCGAAATCCCGTCGCCCGCTTCGGAAGGAAGTTAAAGTATGAAATCAAACTGACCCCATATTTTGCATAGTTTAAAATGAAAGAGCACTGTACCTCAAATCCTGTATCTATCCCGAAGGATAAACAAAAGAATTGAGGATGAGGCTCGATCAAAATAAACTAAAGAAAGTGTGACGTCTGTTTCGTCTGCGAAACCTTTGTATTTGCCGACAAGTTCCCCTATTTAATATAAAAAATTAAATAGGGTTTATATTAAGCTGGGTTCGGACATGCTTCCTATAAGGGCAAGCCCCTATAGTTAATTACATCTTAAATGACCAAAGCCACCTAATAAAACGCTCGATAAAAATCAAGAAATATAATCTTCAAGGAATTTCAAAGGGTAGGACTCTTCAACAAAATTGGATGTTGAGGTGCGAAAGGGGATTAGTTCAAATTTGGATCATTTTATTGTAGAATCCAAAGGTAGAAGAACTAAGGGATATCATAGATCCAGAGGAGAACCTCGGTGACTTCCCAAGCTATCCTAATGTTTGGCTTCAGTTTTGCAGAGAACCATATTTATTTAATTAGGGCTTATATTTGCGTGACAGAATCACACAAATTGCCTATAAGATATGAGGCTTTACGTCGTACCGGACGACAACCTCAGAACCTAGAACGAGTTAGGGCATAAATCGTACAGCAGAGGTATACGAATGCCTAAAGATAAGGTGAGGATTTACATTGCATAAGAAAGCAACCTCGAAGTCCTATGGCTTTGTTGTTTAAGTCTAAGGAAGGAGGATCGGTTTAGCTGGGGAAGACAGGTTTTGCTGTTGAAGATGGCCGTGCTACCCACCAAGCTAGCTCCAAGCTCTTGCCGCGACGA